>CM051505.1:1694760-1719760 GCA_028031935.1 Paedocypris micromegethes
AGAGAGAGAGAGAGAGAGAGAGAGGGAGGGAGTGAGTGAGTGAGTGAGAGAGAGAGAGAGAGAGAGAGAGTGTCTCTGATAGTCTCTCTCCCCTGGCTCCTCACAGCTTAGTGCTGCCTTGATGATGATGACAGATGTTTGAATGAGGAACGCCTCTCGCTCTGTTTCATGCCAACATTCAAAGGTTTTCTCTTCGATAGCACACAAATCAGCGTAAAAAGACCTTGTGTCTTAATTTGACACCCCGGGGTTGGTGAAAAACAAGACAAATAAAGGGGAACAAACACGGTTTTCAGTGGCTTCCCATGAGGCAACAGTGTAAAAGAGCAAACATGAATCAGTGGAATTGTGCTCAAGTAAAGACGCCGCAAAGAACGTTTGAGCTTCTCGGTTTGTCGAACGGTTTCCATCTCTCTCAGAGTCCCAAATCACACATCAAAAGAAAAAAAATTGCTTTCGGAAAGATTCTGTTCATCGGCCCAGGGAATTTTCCGGAAGGTTAAGGAGTCATAAAGTGTGCAGGGAGATGGTCCCAACTGCTCGCAAGGCCAAAGGACCTCCACCATCTCCTGACACCGAGCATATGTCCCGCGAGTCCTTCTGACCGTGATGCCAGGGGGAGACGGACCTCAGGTCACTCTGATGCCCTGAGACGCAAAAGCCATACAAGCTACACAATCTCTTATTCAGCATTATTTTTTACATTAAATGAAGAGAAAATGAGTTCAGCGTCTTTGTTCAAGGACATTTCATTTGTGGTTTGGGATTTGAACCTGCAACTTTTTGGTCACAAACCCAACTTTCTAATGTTTCACTTTCTAAACTTTCACTATGCAACAACCGCGCCAATAAAATGACATTATTGTGTTTTTTGTGCCTTAATTTACGTTTGCTAAAAACCTAAATTGACACTAAGTCTTATGAATAAACTACATTATACATATTAATTGTATTTATAATAAAATAACTATGTACTGTTACTATGTACTATACTGCTACAGTAGTGCTCTCAAATTAGCACAATGACACTTGTGATTAATTTGAAATATTTAATGACTTATAATAATTAATATAATTTGATGAGATTGTCTAAGGCGCTGGAAAATAGAGAAGTGGCCAAAGAGCAAACTGCAAAAATAAAAGACAAAACATAATAAAAGTGCAATCACAATAAACTTGCACAGAATACTACTAAATAAAATTACACAGAAAAAAAATCTCAATAAAATGTATCTACAAAGCTAGAGTCTCATGCAAGGTGAAAAGACAATGAAAAAAAAAGTTTTAAACATGTTTTTAAAAGTCAAAAATATTATTTGTTAATAAATTATTATGCATATATAAATATCTATACAGTATATACTGTGCTGTGTATATATAATTGCATAAAATATGGTACACAGACATTTTCTTCTATACTTCACATTTTCTCCCACTTTCTCCCAAAAATGTGGACAACATTAGGCTAATGTAATAGGAATTATAATAGAATGTAGAAGTTTCGGAACTTTAGAATTTGGCCCAGTTACGCAGCCGGTTAACCAATGGCCCAATTTACCGGAATCGTCTGTATTCACACACACACACACACACACACACACACACACACACACACAATTATGCCCATTGTCCTGGGGTACAATATGTCTTGGTGTAGAGATAAAACAAAAACTAAAAAAAAATATAAAACCAGATAAAAAAAAAAAAAGAAAAGAACGTAACAAATAATAAAACAAGGTTAGAGGGGAATAGCAAAAAGAAAACACACTATAATGAGCATCAGTACAGATAGGAGGCGAGTGAGAAAGAGAAAATGTAGTAAAGAGAGACGAAGCGAAAGGGCAAGTAAACAGCAGTGACAAAACCTTCTGGATCATCAATCACTCACGTCTAACTTGGTCGAGCGCATTCTGTCTCAGCGTGGAAGACACGATGCCTGTCAAAACATTACCAGTCTTCACACATGAAGCATTTGTTCTGAGTCACGTTCACAAATGAATCACACGAGCAACACTTACAAAACCTGGAACACTCGCTCTCCACGTCAGGTGCTGGCAGAAGGAAAAGCTGATATTCACAAGCTCTCTGAGGAACAAACGCCAAAAGAAGAAGTCCATCACCACCGGTCATCATTTCCTTTAGATCAGTCCACCTACACGGAGACCCATGACTCACAGCGACTCAAATCTTTGCACATTTGCGCACACGTGTCTATAAATGTGGAGAGCCTGGTCAATCTCTCAAATCAATGCGTATATTTCTGCCTGGGTTGATTAAAAAGGTTATTTTGTTTATGTGGTTTTACGTCTGCTATAAAATACAGGGAAGTGAAAACTTTCAAAATAAATCATTCCTAATCAAGAGAAGCATGGATCAATAAACCAAAGATTCAGATATCCAGTACGTTTATGTGATAGATGAATCGAATAATTGTTTTTTCCTGCCAACTGTAGAAAGCGGTATTGAGCATTTTCTACTTAAAGAAATTGAGCATTGTCAGTCTCTAATACACACGTTCTAATTTGCACGTTCCCTAACACACACACACACACACACACACACACACACACACACACACACACACACACAAAAGTACAGAATACACATAAAACTGGACTTTTGCACTTTCACCAAAGCTTGTCACTGTGTTTGTCATTTTTACTGTATCGATTTATTTGTAACCATCACTATTGTTTATTTTGAAATGTGTAAAATGTCGCTTTTTAATGTGCTTTATAAATAAATCTACAACTAAACTAAATCAATCAATCAATCAGTCAATCAATCATTTAAAATGCTTGCATAATCGTATCATTGATGTTATTTGTCAGCCAAATGTGATGGTGCACAGTTTCAGATCCTGAAATTCCTTTCACTCTTCAAGATTAATTTAAGTGTTGCAAATTTAAAAAAGTTATATAAAAAGTGCATTAAACAATCACATATAATCATAAAAAGGAAAGAAATGGAAAAGAAAAGAACATTTTTAATGAAAGAAAAATGAGTATAATTTAACATTGACTACGACATTTTATTCATTTGATCGTTGTATGAACTTTGTATCTTGTACTAGCATTATATTGAGATACCTATAATTCAATATGTACAAAATCTCACCCGGCCATATGGGCTCAAAAAAAGGCTTTGTTTATATAGCCCTGAGATTATTGCTTTGGGATTTATTTTTAAATTAACAAGCAACTTTATAAGACGTTTTCACTTAAAGAAACATAGACCCACATGCCCTTTGGACACCACGGATAAAGGCTGCCCACTGCTCCGAGTTAGAGTTTGTTCACTTCACTGGATGGTTAAATTCAGAGCACAATTTAATACATGCCCTAGTGGCCACATTGATTAACTCACTCACATTACTCCTTCATTGTTATTCCTAAGTTTAATGTTTCTTTAATTCTGCTTTGAGACAGTCTGCGACATTACAAATGAGTTGAATTTGAACGACACACACACACACACACACGCTTCCAAAAGCAACTGAAAGAGGGAAAGACAGAGAGAGTGACATATTGAGGGTAAATTGTAAAAGACAAGTCGTCCAAAATCAGCACTCGGGAAAATTGCTGACACCAACGACAAGAGGAAAAACACGAACACACTCTCTTCTCCACACCACAGTGACCATTCATCTGTGACGCGGTCCATCAAACGTTTGTTAGGGGGAATCTCTGTTGGACACCTGGATGGACAAACCTTTCAGGAACCATACAAACACACACACACACACACACACACACACACACACGTTTCCAGTTTCCATTGACCAGCAATGAACCAAACGATTAAACGCAGACACAAGAAAAGCACTCTTTCCTCCTAATGTTAACGATGGTGAATGAAATTGTAAAATATGAAGCCAATTAATGGCACCTTACAACAACACTACTGCAATGTGTAATCAAAATCATTAATGTTTGTGTGTTGTATTGGTTGTATTTGCTCCTTATCATCGGTTGTACATGATGTTCTTTCCCAGCCTTCTCTTCTTTGATGGAAGCGTCTTCACTTCACATCCATGAAGCCGCCACAGTCAATAAGTCAGTGGAAGACTGTGTCTGATGTCTGTGATGTTGTGTAGTGACCCGCTAATGTCAACGCAAACGGCCCCATCAGTGTGAGATCCAAACACCACATAGCACAGCCAAAAATGAGAGGGACAAAGAAAGGTGTAGGGGAGCGGAGAGAGAGAGGGAGAGAGAGAGAGAGAGAGAGAGAGAGAGAGAGAGAGAGAGAGAGAGAGAGAGAGAAGTGCAGAAAGAGAGAGATCAAACGAGGTGTGGGGGAGAAGGACTGAGAGTCTAAAAGAGAGAGAGAGAGATGAAGTGAGAGATAAAAAAGAGGTGTCAGAGATAGTGTAAGAGAGAGAGAGGGGTGTGGGGGAGAAGTGGTATGAGAGAGAGAGAGAGAGAGAGGAGAGAGAGAGAGAGAGAGAGAGAAGAGAGAGAGAGAGAGAGAGAGAGAGAAGAAGAGAGAGAGAGAAAGAGAGAGGGGGAAGAAGGTAGAGGATGAAAAAGGAGAGAGCAGGAGACGGAGGAGAAGGGAGAGAGAGAGAGGGGGGAGAGAAGAGAGAGAGAGAGAGAGAGAGGAGAGAGCAGAGAGAAAGGGGAGAGGGAGAAGGGGGAAATGAGAGAGAGAGAATTAGAGGGACAAGATTTTAGTTTCGCAGATGAGACGATCTTAGAAAAAAACATTCAATCAGTACATTTAGACAGAGGAGAGAGTTGAGAGACGGAGAGCCCCCCCCCCCCCCGTCTCACACAAAGACACTGAGGTATACAGACACCACCACTCTATTCATTATGACCACCTGTCCATCTGCTTGTTAAATGTCTAATCAGCCAATCACATGCATCAGAATGAGAAAGAAAGGTGATGTAAGTGTTGAATGTGGCATGGTGGTTGGCGCCAGACTGGCTGATGCCTCCTGGTATTTTCACACATGAGGAGCCGGACCGGTGGTGGTGTAATGGTGTGAGAGATATTTTCTTTGCACACTTTGGCCCCATTAGTACCAATTGAGCTTGCCAACAGCCTGAGTATAGTTGCTGACCACATCCATACCCTATGACCACAGTGTGCCCATCTTCTGATGGCTACTGATGGAGTGAACCAATGTGGACCTCTTTAGGTTTATCTTTTAAACCTCGAAGTCTTATCTTTTACGCATGTAAAAACTGTATAACACACACTCCCAATGCCATCCACACACACCCATTAACGTAGTATAACAACAATACATTTGAAATTCTGATTCTGATACATCTGTAAGGAGACATTCGTTACATTGTAATAGCAGCAAATGTGATTTGATTCAGTAAAACGTCTCCGTTTGAAATGACACCGCTCAGGAACCGGATCTATTAATGCAGCATCTCCACATTTCCCTCTCACTGGTGTCCCATCACAGTCCTTGCCCTGGATTCCCCTGTATGTCTCAATCACACGCTGTAGTGTGATGTCTTCAGAGATACAGCCGCTCGCTGCAGCGCCTGGGGCCATACAAACAGCCTGACACACGTGTCAAACCACAGCAACCATCACACCATTCTCACGGGGACGCCGAATGAACCAGTGATGATTTCATTTGTTTTCGGCTCTGATCCCAGTTCAGCAGAAAGTGCGGGAGACGTTGCGCTAGAGCGTCTCTAGTGATCAGAGTGGTTATGTGTATAGATCTTGAGGTATGATTGCAATACAGTGTTGGCTGACTGATGAGCTTAGTTGCTAGTATCGATTTTGTGTATTAAAATATGACATTTAATCTACAGTTTACCTTAATAACTGTGATTCGTATACACATTATGACTCATCTTTGAGCAATTCTGTCATTTGTGACGTTGGGATCTGCAGACAATGCTATTCTGAATGCTACTTGCACACCATTGTATTCACCCAACTGATTTAGCAGTAGCAAATTCCTTTTTTATTATTTATGGCTAATGTTTGTTTAAATAATTTAAGTTATTTATTTTTTTGCATGTTCATACATGTCGAAATCTAGCTTGCTCTTGTCATAGCCCATGGTCGATGGACAATGGACATTTTTCTTTTTATTAACTGACTCTTTTTCCTAATTTTTGAACACAGATAAATAATGGACATTTTTTTTCTTTGATGACTATTTTTCCCTTATTCGCATAGCAACTTTGTGTTGTCTCGAACTAAGAAAAGCGCTATATAAATAAGCTTGAACATCCATTTTTTTAAACATAAGGCTTATATATTGTCTGGTTTACAACAGTGACGTTACAAGTGTCATGTGGCTGCCGTTTATTTTCTATATGTTGTATTTAATAATTCAGTCCATTTAGAAAAAGACTGTACACTAAAATTACTTAAAATAGGAGATGACCTTTAGGTCATCTAAAGCACTAAACTCAGCACTAAACTTTACAAATGTACAAAATGGCCACGTTTGTGAACAAACTTTGTCCGTGATGAAGAGCAAAAACTCATAATAGACCATCATCTTCATTTTGTGCTTAATAAATTGTGGCAAATCTTCACCCAAACATTCATAAAGTGGCTCTGAATTATAATTGTAGACATCACATTGATAACATGGTGAGTCCTCTCATTATTTTAACAAAAAATATTTTATATTCACATTTTAATTACCATTGGTGGAAAAATAATAATAAATGTGATTAATTCAAATTATGTATTTCTTTTTTTTTGCAAACACAGCAAAACCTCAAGAAAAAAATAATCCGAACTGGTCATCAAGTGTTAAAATAGCTTTTTGGTAACCTCTAATAGAGTGACCCCTGACGGAAGAGTTAAAAATTAGACCGCCATGGTGTTCTATTTGATGTTTTACAGGTATATATATAAAATAAATAAATAAATAAATAAACATATATATATATATATATATATATATATATATATATATATATATATATATATCTGTTGTCAAATGGAGATATATATATATATAAATCTAACAAAACAAAAAACTAATTCTGTACCGATCTTTCATAATACATTAACGCACAAGAGACCTCCTGTCCAAACATGGCTGATTTGTGAAGTGCAAGAACATGCGTTAAAGAGTCATTATGACTTACGGCAGCATTTTTTACCTTTAAATCCTCAACTAGGACAGAATGGCCCACCGTCAACCCCACTGCACCATCTGTCCTATCTGTATAGCAAACACTCAACAACCCATAAATTCAGACTTGAGTTGGGTTTTCCCAAAGGAGGCAGCATCCCCAAGGAAGCTTCTCGTCTGTCTATTCATAGCCTCGGATTAGCAGGTTGTTTCGTCCTCCTCTGTGTCGGGCTCTGGATGGTTTATCTACTTGGGATGCTGAGACGGGCACCACCACTAGTGAACAAAACACATCCATGACACGTCCTATACTCACGTGGGACATCTATTGTATGTCGATTGTATTCACATCTCATGCCTTCTAGGTCAACTAAAGATAAATTATGTGCAGTTGTTATAATCCCAATAGGTGAGGTGGGAACTCGTGAGGCTGGGAAGATGTTCAACGAGCTCTGAATACTGTATGCAACATTTTGTGAAATCTGCCTAATTTTGTTACATTGTACAGTTTTATACATGATTCATGACAAACTGAGTATTGTTATTTGTATAATATGTACTTTTGATATATTGTGTAATTATGTATAAATAATGTGTATTTATGAAATACATAAAATTCTGGAACTTGTTAACTTGGATGATTTTCGAACATAACTATAATATAGATTTATAGTTATGTTGAAAATGTACAAAATATACTTGTATACCTGACCACATTGGGTTTAGAATGTGGTCAAGTCGATGATACGTACAATAATCTTCAGACTATTACACATGCCGGATAATAAAATAATTATTTCTGTGTGTTTTGGATTATAAGGTGCACTAATTAATAAACACGCAAAATTAATAAACGTCCTGATTAACTTCCAAATCCTTTGTCACAGATAAGGCACAGTTAATATCCAGCATTATTTTATCATTTTAGGTGCACCTTAAAGTTCAAAAACCACAGTAAACGTTTATTTGTTTATCTTTATCACATAACGAAATTTCTATTCTGGATTAAGTTCAAGTTCAAGTTCTGAGCATTTGTAAGGCGCTTTTCACAGTTTTAACTGTCTCAAAGCGCACAAAAAAACTGGCTATGAATAATACGTTCACAAGGTCACAGTTTGTGAATTTGGATAAGCGATTATTTTATCATTAAAACGGGTATTTGTACAATTAAATTATACTTCGGTAAAAAAAGAAAGAAGTAAAAATAGAAAGAGAAAAATCCACCATGTGCGAATCCGTTTGCCTCTTGCTCACTGCTCTGCTGTATCGTTCTGGTCTCAGCGGAGACAAGCGAGAGTGACCTCGCAATCGACTGCTAATACAACTGTCATCGCCTCACAGCACTCGCGAGAAACAAGCAGCGCGGCTGAGAGAGAGAGAGAGAGAGAGAGAGAGAGAGAGAGAGAGATAGTGATGCTCTCCATATGTGTTTCTTTGAGAATCAACCTCCAAGGAAAATGAAGAGATGGAATTAAAAAAACCTTGTTGTCAAAGAGATACTTAACAGAAACATGCACCACCATAAAATAAATATACTTTATAATATGGCTTGTTTTTGTTTAAAGATGAACTATAAAATGATGCAAGTTTTCATTCATCTAAAATGAATTATTAAGGCTACAACATGAAAGTTTGGCTTCACAATAACAGTGATGGCGTCTTACATTTACTTAGTCATAAGCGACACAAAAGAAATGAGACACATGAAAAACAGCAAGGAGTTCGCTGACGTAATGGGTGGAGTCAAAAGAGGGGTGGAGTCCAGGTGATGGGTGGAGTCAGAGTGATTAAATTGTGACAAGACAGTCTGAATCTCGAGGTTATTTTGCTTACATGATTTGTTTGTCAGAAAGCAATGTTTTTGTCATTATTTCTTACTCGCATAAACTGCTGGAGTGTATATTGTGTCCTAATGATAAAAGTTAGACATGAATACGCTCAGGTGATGAACAGTGAGCTCCAGTGATGAGGACAGCCATGTTTCTGTTGCGTTATTTTGATGTGAAATTGACATAATGTTGCTAAACTACACACAAAACTATAATCTCGTGAATACATTTTGAATAATAATTGTTGTATTTTTTTATTATTTAGCTGTAACCACCAGCCCTAAATAATATATGAATATATAATTTTTTTTTTTTTTACATATTTTACACAATACTTTTTCTTTTTAGATTTAATATATTTGTGGTGTATTTTTGATACATTACAGACAAAACTATCATCTCATGAATAAACTTTGAATAACATTGTAGTTTTTCTTTCATTATTTTTCCTGTAACCATCAGCCTTAACACATGAATACACAATTGTAAATTTGCTTAATAGTTTTTAGTCTTTGATTCGATACTGTTGTGGAAAAGTTGACAAATTACAGACAAAACTATAAACTTTGTAAAAATATAAATATTTTTTTTCGCGTAACTATAAGCTATAACATATGAATACGCAATTGTTATTTGGCTTAAAATAATGTTTAGTCTTATATACAATACATTTTTGGTGTATTTGTGTCGGATTACAGACAAAACTATAATCTTATGAATAAACTTTGAACAATAAATGTTGTCAGTTTAAATGTTGTTCCTGTAACTATCAGCCCTAACATTTGAATACATACAGTAAATGTTTTTGTAGGTAATTTTTTTATTAATAATTGAAATCATGCAGAGAAACAACATAGACTGGAAGTAAACTAATATGCAACAAAAACAAAGAGATTCTGGCTCAAGTTGCGATCACACATGAGCGGGTTGTGGGAGGCTGGTTGTAGGGCATCACATTTAAGGACTATCAGCTTGAATGGTCACTGCAATGCTCTCCATTAAAACTAGGTCAGTTTTGGCAGCGGGGCATTGCTTCTGCGAGGACCCGTCCAGATTTAATACGCTATCAAAAAAGGAATTAGTCCTCCCAGTTCCCAACTGCACAAGGAGAAAGGGTTTCCAATACTTGCTTCTTGATCCAGCATTTGATTCGGTCACGGCTGAGAAAGCCAGATTAGGATTAAATATAAATAATGGCTTCATATAGCTTCACTTGCTTGAACTTTTAGAAAAGTCAACGTATACTGATACAAGTCGTACACTTATATTTCTGGAATAGCAATTTCTTTATTTGTTTGTTGCATTCTTCAACCCTGCTAATGTCCTAGAAAGAAGAAATCTCTAAAAACACTGCTTTAATAAAGCCGTCCGCTTAATCCTGACAGCCCGCAGCAAACTTCTTATCATCTGAATTATAATCAGAGACTCTCTTCGTGCTTTTATAAATAGAACACTCTCATCTGGGGCCAAATAAATCACCACTTTCACACACTTCAAGTGCATCTTACATACAGTCACTTGTCTCAACAGTCAGGTTCTGAAGCGTCTGTTGGACCAGTCAGTCTCTCCAGGATTTTTGATGATTTTTAACAAAAGAAAATTTGCACAACTTTGTGGAAATCTACACACATTTGCAGCAATTCTAGCTTACGTGCGTGACACAAGCCACAAAAAAATTGCAGTTGTTTTTTAGTATTAAAAATTTTAAAACACTTTAAATTAAGGCCCCCCACTTTTAAAATCACACACTGAATGTTACTAAGCCGAGGAATGATGCGAAAGTAAAATTTCATGATTTTCGTAGTGTGTGCCGTTTTACTAAAAAAAGGCCCTTATTTACCCTTATTAACTTCTATAGATAATAAAAATCATAAACCAAAAAATTACCTAGTATTTTAAGCTTTCCTGTATTTAAGCTGCCAAAAAGCTTCCTATATTCCGCATTCGTACATTTCTCTGAGAACTGTTTAGAATAATTACGTATGTATTTATGCTCACCTACAATAATTATTTTCCAATTTGAAATGCTGGAATGAGAGTTCTCCTGTTGATTAGATAATTATAATTTTCTGTTTTATATGTGTTTTTCAACAAATTATTTGCGGCTAAATGACATTTTGCAGGACGTTAATTTAAATGCAGCGTTTATTTAACATGGAATTCAGTGATCGCAAAATCTCTGACTTGTATTTTTCAGTTAACCGGTGATGAATTACAGAAAACTGCTCAATCTAAGCCGTCAAGAAGATTTAGTGGTCGTTTTTAAGACTCGTTTTAAATCTTGCTTTCTATTTTAACAATTTAGCAAGGTGAAAGAACAGATTAATGTATTTAAGAGGATGAAGAAGCCACAGAGCAAGGAAACGCTGTGAAAATGTTTAACGGATAACGCCGTCTTTGATCTGGTCCATTAATTCTTACAGAGTAAAAAGTGTGTAAGTGGATGAATGCGATTATTACACACACACAAATGCACAAACACGCTCAACTCATGACTAAAAATCTAAAATATGTCAAGCAGTAATGAAGCCTATAGAGAGCCTTTGGCTTTTGAACTCCAATGTTCTAGAGATATTACAAGCATAATCCTTGAATTGAAGCACTGCAGGAGTCATCAGATCATGTCAGGTATCGTGTGAAGGTGCAGCAGCAGGTCACGGTATCATGGCTAATATCGGATGGGAAGCCGCTCTGGATGATGGTTGTCGCTCTGATAGGCCTCGGCAGGGAACATTGTCTGTCATTACACACACACACACACACGCACAAACAGATAAGATAACGGAGAGATGCTACCAAGGAAACATGCTACAAAAGTATATAAACCTAACTGGACAACAGTATAGCCATGGGTTCGAATACCGAGATGTTACACATTTTGTACGAATAAAGATACAGATAAACCAAGTGATGTAACCTTGAAGCCACCTTTTCATCAAATCTAAACTTTTTAACTGCGTGTCGATTTCTGGGTCACAGCGAGCTGGAGCCAATCACAGAAACTCTGGGCTTGAAGGCGGAACACACATCCTGTTGTGCGTCACCACACACATTAACACTTTCTGACGCATGTTTTTAGACTGTGGAAGACCTGGTGGAAACCCACGGTGGACTTGAACTTGAACTTCAAACTCATCCTTCCTGCATTGGACAGAAAAAAACGAATAACACCGTATTTACACAAATATAACCACCCTTTAGGCCAGTGGTTCTCAACCGGTGTGCCGCGGCACTAAGGTGTGCCGTGAGATCTTTTGAGGGTGCCGCCAAAAATTCGGGGAAAAAATTGCCTTTTTTTATTAAGGCAGAATGTGTAATCAGTATTCTCATATCATCTAGGACTAGGTATAAGGTGTTGTTGCATGCAAACTCTCGAAATGAAACAAATACATAAATACCGTATTTTTCGCGTACAAGACGCACTTTTTCTTCCCCAAAACTGAGGGTGAAAAGTTGGTGCGTCTGGCAAATACAGAGATCCGCGGAGCGCGGTCACCGCCATCTAAGTGTGCAATACCGCGGTATTACATACGTTGTCTCGCTTTCTTTCTCACGCAGAATCTTGTGAAAGAATGAAACCACTATTTCCAAACGAAAACGAACTTCGATCAAAATAAAACAAGCAGATTTTCTCAAGTGCGTCTTTAAAACAAAACAGTCGCTCTCTTAAAGGCACAGCGCAGAAAACGGAGCTTCACGCATTTGCGCGTGAAGTACAAACTGTATTTGATTAGCAATGTTCGTGCCGTCAGTGGCGGTTCTAGGCATGGGCGAACGGGGCAGTCGCCCAGGGCGGCATTTTTTCATGTCACGTGGGGGGGGGGGCACGAGCGCGTCCGCTAAGCGATTTTCTATTATATATTCGCGGCGCCCCTGTTTGAGTTTACTGAAGGAGTCGTGCATATAAAATGTGAGAGAGGTGGAAAACAGAGGCTGAGATGCGGCGCACACGGAAACTCACGTTTCTCAAAAATAGAAGCCGGCGGCCGCACTAAACAAAGTCTGCGGCGCGCCCGAGGGGGATAATCTGTTGATTCGAATCTTTAAAGCTATCGGGTGCGGTGCACAATTTAGAAAACAGAGACATAGAGAAAACGAGTAAAATGTAAAGGTGTGCAACAGCATTCTCTGTGTCCCTGTCTTCAATAAAGGACAGTAAATACAGTGTTCGATATACGGTGAAGAAATGTATCCGTGAAACATTGTACTAATATATTTTTTAAGTGAGTGAGATTATTTTCAAAATATATTCATCCAAATATATGGGCCATTTAAAACATGTTCTTAACATATTTTTTTTTTTTTTTTGTCTTTATGCGGTATTCTAATAATTTAAATTAATAATGATTGCAAAATCCATATCGTGGCACATCTCAATACCGGTATACCGGCCACCCCTACTTTCACTGTTATACTGACTTTACTGACATACAATTGTTCTTAAACTGCTGTTAACTTTTATACAATTGATATAAATATTTTACTACAGTATTCAGTTCAGAATCTTTTTTTTCTAGATTTTCCTCCTTTAAAATTGAGTGCGTCTTATATGCCGGTGCGTCTTATATGGCGAAAATACGGTAATAATGTTTTTAAACATCTATTTCCTTATAAGGGTGCCGGGAACTTTTGAAAGGCTTTCCAAGGGTGCCTCAAACAAGAAAAGGTTGGGAACCACTGCTTTAGGCTTTTAAGACTACAATTTCTGGCTAAGTACTTCTCTTAAAACACTTCTTTTTCTTCTTTGATCAAGCCTAACTTGTTACTTGTATCACTTCAATGTCATTCTACTCGAATAACAGATTAAATAAAAAGTCTATTCTAGTGATCATAACTCCAACTCCCACAAACCTCAGCAGGTCCCATGAGCCTTTGCACTGCAGTCAGCGCAGCGGCAGCCACTTTCAGCCAAGTTTTAGCCAAGGGTTTTATCTGACGCTTCACGTAGCAACGTATTGTTTTGCCCTGTGCAGCAGACCAAGTGTTTTGATTGTGTTTGTTCCCTGGTTTTGACTCCTTGTCTGTTTTCTTCGTCTGTTCCAATATTAATTACTGTATTTAGGTTGTTTTTATTTCCAATACTTTTTTAGCCAAAAAGTGATAAATAAACGTATTTGCTAAGTGTCGCTGTGTGGACAATTATTTAAGAAAGAAAAGAGGACACTATGCAGAAGCGCACAAGAAAGAGGACTTCATTCCTTTTTTCTTGAAAAGTGGACAAATGGCACTTACATTTATGTATATACTCATATAAGCACCCCCACAGTTTTAGAGCGTCAAATTGGAACAATGATATAGTATTACATATGCTTTAATTTGCGTAAATACAGTCACTTAAAAGTCGACTAATGCTTTGCTTTACTAGCAATTTAAATAGTATTTTGTCTCAAACAAACTTGTCTTAAGCCAAAAGTTTATAAGACTAAAGCAAAGCAGCTATAATCCTAATCAAGCATGTTCACATTATTCACAGCGCTCTGTTTGCCAATCTGTTAACACACTCACAAATTAGTCATTAGAATTTACCGCCAAGAAAACAGAAGCGCACATAAATTACGCAGTATGGTCTTCACACCAACACGCCAACAAGGAAAACACGCACAAATTACTCACAACACTCCTTTGTGCGTTTGGCTTCGGGTTCCAGCGTAACTGCCCCCTGTCAGTCTCTCCCACCAACAACAACAAGGTTATTTTTGCACAGAAGCGAATAATCACACACACACACACAAACACACAGGCGCTGGCTTACTTACATACTACACACACGTGTGTGCTTGAGGTCTCAGAGGCACCGAGACTGTTCAACAACACTTGCAAGGTCGCAGTGAATAAAAGCCTGGTGGTGTTTACAGTAAGCACTTGTGAGGGCATGTCAGCGGTGTGGAGCGCTGATTAGCACACGCACTGCTGGATCAAACAATACCATAGAGCCGCAAAGCCACTGCTGCGCCACTTACCACACCAGCGCCGCAGAGACAGAGCTTTAAGAGATCGCCTGAGCTGAAGTGCCCATCTGTCTGTGTGTAAAACAGATACACGTCCACTTTCTGAATCTCTTTTCCATTGCTGGGTCACGGGGAGCAGGAGCCGAGTGAGTGAAGGAGAGAGAGGGAGAGTGAGTGAATGAGTAGAGTGTGAGTGAGTGAGTGAGTGAGTGAGTAAGTTAGTGAGTGAGTAAAAGTGTGAGTGAGTGAGTGAGTGAGTGAGTGAGTGAGTAAAAGTGTGAGTGAGTGAGTGAGTGAGTGAGTGAGAGAGAGAGTGAAAGGGAGTACTTGAAGAGGGAGAGAGAGAGTACTTACACGAGAGTAAGAGAGAGAATGAGTGAGTGAGTGAGTGAGAGACAGAGGGAGAATGAGTGAGTGAGTGAGTGAGTGAATGAAAAAGACAGTTCAAGGTTTAAGTTCAAGTTCATTTGTATAGCGCTTTTCTTAGTCCGAGACCAACGCAAAGACGGTAAAAGAGAGTGAGTGAGTGAGTGAGTGAGTGAGTGATGAGACAGAGAAAGAGTGAGTGAGTGAGTGAGTGAGTGAGTGAGTGAGTGATGAGACAGAGAAAGAGTGAGTTAGTGAGTGAGTGAGTGAGTGAGAACCAATCAAGTGTATCAGCCTTCAGTCCAGACGCAATACTGGGATTATCTGCTCCCAATGACGCAGAAATAGACAAACCAGATTAGAAAATTGATGAGTTAATAAATTGGTTCGAAATTTCAAGACATTCCCTAAAAAGCTTCTCAAACCCACCTGACAACAAAATTAATCACTGTACTCGCGTGAGCTAAAAACCCAGTTAGCTGTGTTTATCTAAAGTGTGTCATCAACGCCAATTGTATTTGCAAGCGGCATTAAGAATTAACAGAAAACACTACAGCGGTCACTGACAAATCCTTTACTCAAGAAAAAGATGTTAATGCCTCAAACTCGACATTTCTTCAGTCAATATAAAATGTGGTTTCCTCCTGCTGGGCAAACAAACATGAACCATATAGTCTGCGTCCCCTGTCAGAGACCCTCGCAACGTCGATCATCAACGCCATAGAGAATAGAGCAAATGAGCTTCGCAAAGGTGATTTAAAGTCGAGGGAAGGTGGTAGTGCATTTCAAACACCCCAGAAAGTGGGGAGAAGTCTCCAGCATTGGGAAGGCCGACAGATGCTCCAGTTTCCTTGACAGAAATGGAGGTCAAGTGGAGATTTATGTAAAAGGGAGAGTGTGCAGGGCAGCTAGGGAATTAAGAAAATGTGCATATTATGACTCGTGTGTGGGGAGAACATAGCAGCCAAGAAAAGATCTTAATCTGACAGACATGGGAACAATTGGCTAAAAATAACTAAATAGTGGTCCTTTTTTTGACGATTAACAACTAACGATTAACTAACTGATTATTTTAATTTTGGAGTAAACCATAAGCTTGAACAAATACTGTCTCCACATTTATCTCAAGTATCATTCTTCCACTGAAAAAGGCTGGAGATGAGCACCGGATCATTTCTAAATGAAAGGTCTAAATGTGAATCTGCATAAATGTGCATTATTCGCAGTCTTTTTTAGTCTCTTTGATGTTTCATCCTCCCCACTTTAAATCCTAGCTGCTCCCCATCGCTCCCAAAGACCATCCACTGCCGGATATTCAAACGCTTTTTCTCTGGGCTTTACATGTACTGCACAATGAAGTATCAACTGTTACTTTACAAAAGATGCTTTTTATTGTGTAAAAGTAAAGTATGTATGTGTATGTATATATAGACAGACAGACAGACACAGATCCTCTTTTTAGATACATTTTATATAAATTTGTGCTAAATGTTACAAAATATTTTTTACATAATAGAAAATGTACTTGAATTCTGTTTAAGTTGTTATATGTATAAAGATTAAGAATAACAAGACAACATTCACGTATTTGTGACACGCTGTCTGCATACTCTATAGTGAAATATCCAGACGAACACACTACTGTTAACACGGTTGCTTAGCAACCCCAGAATTAGCACCAGGAACAGAAATTATGGGGTTGATGTGTTCTATATGCTAGAAAAAATACATATAGAAAAGCTTTACTCTAGGAACAAAGTTATTTAAATGAATTAGCTTTAATTTTTTTAATCTTCATTATAATAAGAACTAATAATGTTTTATGGTTATGAATAAGAGAGAAGCAAAATGTGTGTGTGTGGGGGGGGGGCAAACAGAGTAGGACAGACAATCAGACAGACGGGAAAAGGGGGGGGGGTGGAAGAGAGAGAGAGAGAGCAGAGAGAGAGAGAGAGAGAGAGAGAGAGAGAGAGAGGAGAGAGAGAGAGAGAGAGAGAGAGAGAGAGAGAGAGAGAGAGAGAGAGAGAGAGAGAGATGAGGGAGAGAGGTTTTAGCACCTTTAAAGCGATGACATCATGACAATTAAGAAGCGTTGATTACAGGCGACACTATTTTGAGAATTATAATATGCAATAAGCACATTTGGTAGAAATCACAAACGTGAATAATTGAACACGATTGTGAATGATCGCTGCGTCTTTCTATCTGCAGGAAAACTGTCGCATCATTTCTAGTGGATGAGACAGTGAGAACACCATGTCACGGTAACGGACGAGAATCCCAGCACGCGCTTGATCCCACTACTCCACGCTCGGTAGCGCGCGCAAACGCACCGCAGTGACTGGCATGATAGTGCACCGTTACCCGCCATAATAAACCACCGAATCGTGCGCTCCCGCAGACCAAAGGCTCAAATCGACGCAAAGCGAGCGTCTGGGAAGATGTAACGCCTCTCCTGTGGGACGAGCTGTGAGCCAGAGAAACCCGATGCCCGTCTCGACGGTGTCTCACATATAGTTGAGCAGACAGTTTTCGCTCGGGAGCGCGCTCGAATCCTCAGATGCACTTCGCTATCACACACTGTGTACTACAGTCATTCACAGAAAACCATGCACACGGTATGGAAGTGTTTCACAACCTGCAGAGTGAATTCAAACAGATCTCACCTCCAAACTTGTCCCATCTGAAGGATGTGCACGAGCGCCTGCCAGACCCAGACCGAAATGCGACAGCACCTGGCCCGGCCATACACCCCCGAACCCCGACCAACCGCGGACCTTCGACTGCTGAAACCCTCCACGGAACCCAAACCGCCGCCGGTGTAGTCCTGCACGAACCACCTGAAGCTGAGGATCTGGACCAGAACCGACGGCACCAGCACGAAGAACAAGGTAAGTCCGAACCAGAGGTAGTCCTCCTTGGCGTAGTAATCTGCCGCCAGCCATAGGTCAGTGCCCACGTCCCAGAAGAGGACCAGCAGGGCCAGCACTATCCACAAGCAGTCCAGCCACAGACGCTCCTCGTGTGGCGGCAGCCTGGCGTCTTTCCCCTTCCCCAGGAGGTAATGCAGACAGGCGCTCCGACAGCCCCAATAACACGACGAGGTGTTGCAGCAGTGGCAGATGTGGAAGGAGCTGCCCTGCCGCGGGTCGTCCTCGCAGCTCCCCACCGTCTCGTCCAGGTTGTGCAGCTGGGCGAAACCGGTGACGACCCCCCGACCGTCGGATTTCGCTGCCATCTTGCTCTCCGAAGCGCGCACACCTCCGGGTTCCGAGGCTCGTGACGTCACTTCCCTGACACCTGTATCTCCAGAGTACCCCTAATGAAGCATCCATGAGGCTGCGGGCTGAGCATCTTCCTCGCTCACCCGCCCGGCAGACTTGAGGTCACCGTTGGGTGTCACCTGCGCATCGTGTTGCCCTGCGGAGAGAGAGGCGAGTCTGTTCCCTGAGACTCCGACGTCGCTATCAGGACGTCTCGGTGGAAGACGCCGCTATTTATCATCCCGGATGATGCCACCTAGTGCTCGAATTGGACCCTGGACCGGGGCAGCCGAATGATGTAATGCCGTAGTGTGCGCCTCTCTCGCATCATTAACCCTTTCCGTTATTTCAGCGGGACTGGTCCATCACTCGCACGCATATGTTACGGTTCTCACGCGTTTTCTGCGTTTCTCGGTTGCGCTGGGGTTTGGAACATCAGATTAACGGAAAGAAAATCTTATGGTTTAGTTTGGAATGGAATCGTTGTTGCTTTGGATTAAATTATTGACTATCACCAAAACACAATGTAAATATTGTAAAGGTCTGATTATGATTACATGTATACCGTGCAAAATGTTTGTATAACAATTGTACAAAAATAATATGACAACAAATTAAAAGATGATTCTTTGACTTCGATTTCAATTAATTATTTTGTAAATCGCTTTTAGAGTCACAGACTGTCTCAAAGCAGTATAAAATGCATATAAAAATAACTCTTCAAATAATATAAAAAGTATATGTTAAAATACGTAATTACTGTATTATACCTTTTAAAAAATATATAGAATGTGTGTTCCCAATTTAAAATGATGTTGTGTTTGCCAACAACAATATATTTTAAGTATGTCATAATTCGAAAAATATTTCCTATTATCCTATTTCATTAACTCTTGAATTACATTTCAAGTTGTTGAAACATCTCATTTTTCGAATCTTTTTACTTTTTTACTAAACAACTTTTAGAAATATTTTGGAAATATGTAATATAGAAATGTTTTGCGCACATTCCCTTTTCCCAACTCTGACTCTGAATCTGTCTTACAAGAGTCTTTTCCACTTGGAACACTTTCGCTTTTCTGCTCTTTCAGAGGCCATCACAGCAGAGCCAAACTGAGCTTTCCACAGCTTTTTGGATCAAGTTTCCTAGTCAGCTCTCTTACAAACCCAGGGTGTGTAAAAAAAGAAGGAGAGAGCATTAGAGACAGAAAAAGTCAATCCAGTCCAACTGTTACTCTAAAATGAAACTTAGCACTCAACATTTGAGCCCTGATTACAAATCGAAGCCTAGTCTGCCAGGAAAAGCAGCACCAGACACACTTTATGCCCAAGTCACTGCTCCATTTCACTCCTACCCGCCAAAATAAATCTCTACACTGTAGGAGGATTATGACTGTGCCACCGTTACATCAAGAAGATGATCTCACACTGCAGTCCCACGGGCTGCCAATTGGCATAGACTGATTCAGAAGACATATTGCAGTGATCTTTAAGGCATCTGTGCAAAAAAGTATTTCTTCATTCATCTTTTTTTTTCCACTTGGATTAATTTGCAAAGACAATATTAATATTTAATCTTACTCAAGTTGGCTCCGGTTCCCTGTGACCCAGGAATGGAAAAGCAATTCAGAAGATGGATGGAATTCCACTTTTTCACTTTCACAGGACCAATTCATCCCAAACAGCAGATGAGAAGTTATCATATCAGAAGTGTAAGCATTTGCAATTTAAATCCAAGGACTATAATAAAGCATCTTTGGGGATACAGATCTCTCCTGGGGAAACCAAATATTGTCAAGCGAGACTAAAATTGCTTTTATTTGCCCGGTTCCTTTGTCAGGTTCGAGACATAGATGCAAAAATATCAGCTTTCAATCTGGGGAGTGATTTCCTACACAAACAACATGCATTTTTAATGAGAGCAAATGGAGTGGCATATTTTGGGGGGGTGTGGGGTACAAGACATGCGTGTAACTCAAGCTAAATAATGCAGCGACTGTAATCTCTCGGCAGACAGCAGACACTCATCTTTCCCCTCAGCAGGGGGCCGCTCAGCGCTCAGCGGGTCTTTGCTATAGAGACAACGAAAGCTGTGTTCTAGATTCATACAGGTGCGTGCCCACACACACACACACACACACACACACACACACACACACACAGGTGCTACACTTACAGTTTCCTTTTTGAATGTCGTCTTAAGTGCTGAATCATCAAAAGCTGTATAGATTTATCTATTTCGAATATCAACATCGGATTTCTAGCAATTAATTGAAGTGATGGTGTGCACACCTCGTTGCAGTGGTAACTTTACACACAGCAATTGGTGCAGACACACAGGCAGACACACATCACTGCATGGGCCGCCTTATCAGGGAAGTTTAATAGACTGTTATACGGTAAGAAAATATAAGAATATACAGTGGTGTGAAAAACTATTTGTGCGCTTCCTGACTTTTTATTCTTTTGCATGTTTGTCACACAAATTGTTACTGATCATCGAACACATTTTAATATTAGTCAAAGATAACACATGTAAACACAAAATGCAGTTTTTAAATGATCGGTTCTATTATTTAGTGAGAAAAAAATCCAAACCCACATAGCCCTGTGTGAAAAAGTAATTGCCCCTGCACCTAATAACTGGTTGGGCCACCCTTAGCAGCAATAACTGCAATCAAACTGAAAAAGTATTTAATAACCTAAATCTTATTTCTTATATTAATCTCCTATAAAAAGCTTATTATTTTAGGCCGCAAAAAAAGCAGCACAGCCAGACGCCCGCCTCTCTGTCTGTCTCATTGAAGGCCTTTGAAGTGTTTTGATATTTGTGTATACAGATACGTGACTATCTAAAAGTTGTTTTGACTTATTCTTCTGCTGCATATGTGCGGTAAAGATTTACATCCAGGATAATTTGATTCTTACGTAAATTTATAATTACGGCAAACGCCACGTCTGTCTCCCTCCGCTGTCTTATCAAGAGCAAGGACAAGCTGAAGCCTCTCCAGGCTAAATCTGTGTCAAAGGTGAACAGACTTTTAACTAAGAAATACTGACATTTGTATGATTAGTTATATTAATACTTTAATATATACTATAATATATCAATACTTAATACTTTCTTGTTATAATCATAGCAATTTACTTAAAACCAACAACCAAACCAATAAAAAGTGATAATTCTTTTACAGATTTACATGTTACAGATTGAGACTGTTAAAACTGTGAAAAGCTCCTTCAAAATAACTCAGAACTTGAACTCAGAACTTATATTAATTTGTAATTGACCAAAGATAATATTTATGCTATAAAAACTTATAATTAGCGTTTAATAATGTTATTCTGATTCTCCTCATGTTGAGACCTCGTGAAGGCCGCATTTTTGTATCACCATGCCAACGCCTACCGTATTTTTCGCCATATAAGACGCACTGGCATATAAGACGCACCCAATTTTAAAGAAGGAAAATCTAGACAAAAAAAGATTCTGAACCAAATACTGTAGTAAAATATTTTATATCAACTGTATAAAAGTTAACAGCAGTTTAAGAACAACTGTATGCCAAACATGTAACATGAAAAGTCAGTAAAGTCAGTAAACAGTGAAAGTAACAAAAATAAGGCTATAATAAGGCTATATATTATAATTTTCAAGATTTGTGTGAAAAGTGCCCTGTCTCTTTAAGAGAGCTTAGTCAGAAGAGCCGGTGCTCTTTCACCTTAGTCGTTCTGAGTAAAATATTTTCTATTTCGGTAGACCGCGCGTATAAGTCGAGCTTTCCTATGGCGGTGACCGCGCTCCGCTCCGCGGATCTCTGCATTCGCCATATAAGACGCACCAACTTTTCCCCCTCAGTTTTGGGGAAGAAAAAGTACGTCTTAGACGGCGAAAAATACGGTATCTATGTTTTGAATATGATACCTCGTGCTTCTATCCTGTGACAAATCTCACATCCTGCCGATAGTCTCGCGATATATGACGTCATTTAGGGTATAAAAGATCCGCATTTCCTGACTGTTTTGAGTAATGCATTGAACAGAAAAATAAACACGCGTTAACCTCTAACGCTGTGTCTGCCTCGTTGAATTTGCTCGTGGATCCATTTTCTGAACAACTGCCTTCGACAGAGACCTGCACCTTGGCCAAGATGAAACATCTGACTATTATGACACTTATACTATTATGATGAAGCCTCCAAGAAAGATAACAATCTTTCACAAACGTTTGCGATAACTTGCAACAAGTCTTTTACAGCGCTCTGGAGAAATTTTGGCCCACTCATCTTTGCAGAATTGTTGTAATCCAGCTTTATATGAGGGTTTTCTAGCATGAACCGCCTTCTTAAGGTCATGCCACAGCATCTCAATGGGATTCACGTTCAGGACTTTGACTGGGCCACTCCAAAGTCTTCATTTTGTTTTTTTTTCAGCCATTCAGAAGTGGATTTTCTGGTGTGTTTTGGGTCCTTGTCCTGCTGCAGCATCCAAGATCGCTTTAGCTTAAGTTGACGAACAGTTGGCCGGTTTTTTGGTAGACATTAGAATTCATGCTTCCATCTATCACAGCAAGCCTTCCAGGTCCTGAAGCAGCAAAACAACCCCAGACCATCACACTACCACCACCATATTTTACTGTGGGTATGATGTTCTTTTTATGAAATGCTGTGTTACTTTTACGCCAAATGTAACGGGACACGCACCTTCCAAAAAATTCAACTTTTGTCTCTTCAGTCCACACGATATTTTCCCAAAAGTCTTGGCAGTCATCGAGATGTTTTTAGCAAAATTAAGATGAGCCTTAATCTTCTTTTTGTTTAATAGTGGTTTGTGTCTTGGAACTCTGCCATGCAGGCCGTTTTTGCCCAGTCTCTTTCTTATGGTGGAGTCATGAACACTGACCTTAATTGTGGTAAGTGAGGCCTGCAGTTCTTTGTATGTTGCTCTGGGATTGTTTGTGACCTCTCGGATGAGTTGTCTCTACGTTCTTGGGGTCATTTTGGGCGGCCGGCCACTCCTGGGAAGGATCACCACGGTTCCATGTTTTTGCCATATGTGAATAATGCCTCTCACTGTGGTTCGCTGGAGTCCCAAAGCTTTAGAAATGGCTTTATAGCCTTTACCAGACTGATGGATCTCAATTATTTTGTTCTCATTTCTTCCTGAATTTCTTTGGATCTTGGCATGATGTCTAGCTTTTGAGGTCTAACTTCTGTTTAAGTGATTTCTTGATTGAAACAGGTGTGGCAGTAATCAGACCTGGGGGTGGCTACAGAAATTGAACTCAGGTGTGATAAACCACAGTTATTTTTTAACCAGGGGGGCAATCACTTTTTCCACACAGGGCTATGTGAGTTTGGATTTTTTTTCTCACTAAATAATAGAACCATTCATTTAAAAACTGCATTTTGTGTTTACTTGTGTTATCTTTGACTAATATTAAAATGTGTTTGATGATCAGTAACATTTTGTGTGACAAACATGCAAAAGAATAAAAAGTCAGGAAGGGGGCAAATAGTTTTTCACCCCACTGTATGTAGTAAATACATGTACTGTTCTGACAGACAGCTGTCCAATTGTATTGATTTATTTAAAATACATTGATCGGCCCACAAAATGCATTTATTTTATTTTGTCTTTTTAAAAATAGTTTGTTCAGGTTGACTTGAGTTTTTTTTTTTTAAATTAATATCTGAAATCGACAGCAACAAACCGATATCAAGCTGGATGCTCAAATTAGTTCAGTGGTCAAGCTCAGCTTTTTCCACTTGAGACAACTGGCCAAAGCTTTCTTTCGCACCATCACTTTGAGATTTTAATCCATGCATTTATTACAACTCGTTTAGATCACTGCAATGCACTTTATGCTGGGCTGAGCCAGAAATCACTTTCCCAGCTACAACTTGTGGAAAATGCTGCTGCCCGTCTAGCTGGAACTAAAAAAACGAGAGCATTCTAAGACTTCTGATATATTACAATTTTTACATACAGTTTTTAATGTTGTTAATATGAACTTATATTAATCAATAATGTAGTATATATTCCAACTAATTTTCCATTTTTTTATTTAATGTATTGTACATTTGTGCATTTAGAAAACATGCACTGAAAAATCTTCACTGTAAAAACAGGAATATAGTGACAACCGTAATTTCCAACAATGTTTACATAATTACACTACATTTACATGATAAATTCATCATGACCACTTTTTATAAAAAAAAAAACTAAAATCTTAGACATATGTACTGTATGTATGTATGTGTATATGACTGTATATGTGTATGCTGTATGTATTTGGTGGTGCACTGTATACGTAATACTGTATACGATCAGTGTTTGGCTGATCAAAGCTCAGCTACAAAAACATGTCAAAAGTAGCTTGCTACATTTCAAGCTACTTCTATACATTTATATATTGAGCTTCATTGCAAGTCAATGCATCAGTAATCACTAAAACTGCAGGAACAACCATTCAGTTGAATTCTTTACTGCATTTAATAACTCTAAACAGTCTAA
>CM051505.1:1722260-1741612 GCA_028031935.1 Paedocypris micromegethes
TATGTGTCTGTAGAAGTCCCCCGGCTTCCAAAAACCACATGCTCAGAGTCACAAGATGGAAAACACACAGTAGACATAAAAAGCCTTTCATTTATTTCTCAAACAACACCAACAACACTAAATCATCTTTCTTGCCACCATTCCTTCACTGAACACTAGAGGGAGATCATTTCCTGTTTTTGTTCACACAGATTTGTCCCACTCAATACACCACAATCAAGCTGAATATATATAAAACATATTCAGTATGTGGAAATAACGTCTTAGTCAAATGACTGAAATCTGTTCTGTCCTGTCACAGACGGAGGAATGGAGGCTGAGTGAAGTGAATAGTGACTTCAGCGTGTGCCCGTCATACCCGTCCCTGCTGGCGGTGCCCAAAGACATCGATGACGACAGCCTTTGCAAAGCTGCTTCCTTTCGCCAAGGTGGACGGTTCCCTGTGCTCAGTTACTTCCACAAAAAGAATGGAATGGTAAGAAAGTTTATTATTATGATGTATTTTTGTAAATATGGTCAGATATATGTATTCTATGTATATTATTCACCATCCACAGGTAATGATGCGAGCAGGACAGCCTCTTACTGGTACCAATGGCCGGCGCTGTAAAGAGGACGAGAAACTGATCAATGCAACGCTTGGTGCTGGGAAGCGAGGCTACATTATTGACACGCGAACAATAGCTATAGCGCAGCAAGCTAAGGCTCGTGGTGGCGGCTTTGAGCAGGAAGCAAACTATCCACAGTGGAGGAGGATCCATAAGGCCATCGAAAGGCTTGTATTTTTTGTCTCATAAGATTGACTTTTTTTACTACGTGGTCATGTCCAGATTATCAATCAAATCATGTTTGTCACATACACAGTACAACATGTAGTGAAATGTGATCTGTATGATATAAAAAATGGTAAGAAAAACAGAATAGAGGACACATTGTGTATGTATATACACAGTGTGTGTATATGTGATGTAATATTAACCATAGCTTTGAACAATTATACAATTTTGGCATCTTCATGTGCAAATGAAGAGAATCAAAATTCCATCATCCTTGTAAAATACTTGATTGACACACAAACAAGCCTATTAAATCCTCTTTCGCTCTACTTCTGATTGGCTGCTGAATGTCATGAAGTTTCCAAAAAATCTTGTGTCGGATGGGTGACTTCACACATGAAGTGCGCTTTTAAAACTGTGAAAAGCGCCTTACAAATGCTCAGAACTTGAACACATTATTCTCTCTTGAATATTCCCTCATTCTTTTCTGGGGTGCTACAAGGACGAGAAGCTGAAGGCTGCTTTCTTGCAGGTCCAGTGTTCTGCAGGAGAGTCTGATCAAGCTGGTGGAGGCTTGCAGTGACCAGTCGCACAGCATGGACCGCTGGCTCAGTAAACTGGAAGCCTCCAACTGGCAGAGTCACGTGAAGGAGATTCTCACCACTGCTTGTCTGGTAGCCCAGTGCATAGACAGGTACCTGTCTGTCTGTCTTGTTCTCTCTTTGTCTCTCACTTTCTGTGTCTCTGACTGTCTTTCTGTGTGTGTGTCTTTTTGTGTCTGTCTGTGATTCTGTCTGTCTATCTTTCTTTCTCTGTCTGTTTGACTGTCTATTTTTCTGTATATCCTTCTCTCTCTCTCTCTCTCTCTCTCTCTCTCTCTCTCTATGGTTGTCTGTCTGTCTTTCTCTGTCTGTTTTTTTCTGTCTGTCTCACTTTCTGTGTAAGCTGTCTCTGTCTGTCTTTCTTTCTTTCTCTCTCTCTATTTCTGTCTGTCTGTCTCTCTCTCTCTATCTCACACACACACTATCTGTCTGTCTTTAGGTTTTGCTCTCTATTTGACGGACTGTTTGGCTCTCTCTCTCTCTCATGGCCGTCTGTCTGGCTTTCTCTGTCTGTCTGTCTGTTTGTCTCTGTCCGACTGGCAGTGTCCGTCTCTCTTTCTCTCTCAACCGACTCTACAGCTAGACTAATCTGTGTGTGACTGCACATTTCTCTGCTGTGTTAATTACTGTTTTGCTTGTTTTAGCACAGTTTTAGTTCATTAACAAAGCCGCTGTTGCTCTGTTTTTCTCTCGAGTTCTTGTTAAAGCTCATTATGGCGATAATTACTATCATTGTCTTGCTTTAATCATTGCTGGGCTTTCTCTGCACCAGCACGGCTCTTCATTATGCAGCTTCTACACTCACGTCTGTTTCATTTCTAACAAGTTTGGAAGAACCAGATTAGTCATTTTTTAAACATGCCATGTTGGGTTCTCCTTGAAGGGAAGGAGCATCAGTGTTGGTCCATGGCACGGAAGGCACCGATTCCACACTGCAGGTGACTTCTCTTGCTCAGATCATCCTCAATCCGGCCTGCAGGACCATCTGTGGCTTCGAGGCTCTGATCGAGAGAGAGTGGCTACAGGTAAGAGCTTTCTCCTTTCAAATATAATTTCACGTAACTCAAGTTTATAAATTATAATCTAAAGAGTGTGGCTTTCTTCTGGGTAAGTGCCGTTTTTACGCAAATATAAGCACCTTTTTTTCCAGTTTTAGAAGCTTAAAAATGTTGGGGGTGCTTATATGCGTATATTTTAAATATGCACGTATATTTAAGCGCCCATTTTCCAGTATATTGAATAAAGTCAGTATTTTTCAACAAATTTAAAATATTTTATATAGTTATACATTATTTATATTAATAAATTAATGAAATACAGTTACACAGGGAACTCTTTTGTCTGTCTGGAATCATAGCAGATAAATGGAGTACTACATTTAGAAATAATATTTAATGACACTATTTTTTATCTATTATTCAAGTAAAAGTTACTGTAAAGAAATATTGTTAAGAAAAGTATTTTGCCAGATTCGTAGGTTTCTGGAAAGTCGGAACACCAAGAAAGTAATCAGGTGCTTATGTTCGCCTATTAATGATATTTTAATTTTTTTGCCTGAACAATCAGTTTTTATATAACTGCTTATATTTGCATAGCTTTAACTATCTCATGATTAACCTCCAGGCAGGACATCCTTTCCAGCAGCGATGTGCCCGGTCTGCATTCTCCAACGCGAAGCTGCGAGCTGAAGCGCCAGTGTTCCTTCTCTTCCTCGACTCTGTGTGGCAAATCCTACGCCAATTCCCCTGCTCTTTCCAGTTTAATGAAAATTTCCTGATAACACTTTTTGAGCATTCCTACGCCTCACAATTTGGCACTTTCCTTGGGAATAACATAGGAGAGAGGTTAGCTAATACATTTTTCTGTTGTTTTCTGGCTGTTCAATTGTGCTGTATTCAAGAAAGTGGTGTAAAAATGAATCTTTTTAACACACTGTGGTTCTAAATTTCTGGTTTAATCCAGTAATGTAAAAAGAAAGCACAAAATTGTTTTTAAACTAATTCTGCTTCTGGCAAGACTTGTTTCGCAACAGTCATGTTCTTTTTAGTAAATTGTGAAATGTTTCTTTATTTCCAAAATGTTCCAGAGTTGGTCAAGCCATGACAATTTGTCATCAATCTGACCTTTAGACTCAAGGACAAATTTCAGTTTTCTGAACATGTCATCCTGAAATTAAATAAAAATCCAAATATATTTTGATACTATCGTTTTACAGTGATCAAGTGGTCTGTTTAATGTTTCAGAATAAAGCTGCAGCTGTCTGAGAAGACTGTGTCATTATGGTCGTGGGTGAACAGACCTCAGGAGTTGGAGCGATTTCTCAACCCACTGTATGAACCCAATAATCTGGTCATCTGGCCATCTGTGGCGCCGCAGAGCCTGCTGCTGTGGGAAGGTGACTTTTATTTGTTTAAAACTAAGTATTTCCTACATTTCAATACTCAATGCCTATAATTTTTACCTGTGGAAAAGAATCTGATCATTTGGATTTTAGATTTAGATTAGGTTAAAAAATGTTGACCTGCAGGGGGCGCACCTGTATCCTTTAGTTTGGGCCTCTGCTCTGTCTTTGTTAATGCGGAAAATTCAGTTTACAGTTAAATATGTCACTTACATGACTGTAATGTCGCATCTCATCTGTTGTTTTTCACTGTATAAAAATCTATATGTGTGAAATTATAAATTCACACAAAGCACAAAACAATGCCATTATTTCAGCAAACATATCCACAGACGTATATATTTCATATAGTTGTGCATACACAGATTACAAAAATCTTATGCTTGTTTGCGTATACTATAGCTACAACTCAAATTTACTGTAGTAATATTAGTGTCAAAAATATGTAGATTATCAGGCATGTCCTGGCCATTTTTAACCAGACATGTCATTCAGAAGCGAGACAAACGTTGACCCCCGTGACCCCCGTGTCCACTGTGTCAGTCGTTTTTCCTCCGCTCCCCGTAGCCGGGGACACCTCTGTTTTAAAGGTGCAGTGAAAGCAGCTCTTTCAGTCAATGCAGCCAAGCAGACACTGAGATTAATGGCCGGGGATTCACTTTCAGTCACATGAGCCGTTCTCAAACAACTCGCAGATATGTTTAGAGCTTTCGGCTGCTTCATCCCACTTTTTTTGGTTCCCCATCGGTTTTATTGGTCTTGTTCAAATTTAAACAAATTCAGGGTAATTTAGGAAAATTAAGATGTTACATGCTTTTTTTTCTACTTAAGTTCTGATGTTTAGAGACTAGTTTCCCTGTAGTGTTTGAAATTTCTACTATAATGGCTTAAACATATTCGTACATGACACAGGACACTACAATTGGCTAAATAATAATCAATACGTTTATGAATTCTATTCATACAGAAAATGTTTCATATATAAAGTTTCATATAAACATGGTTTAAACATGACATTTATACTTGGTTGTTAGAAAACAAGTTATTAAACATCTAAATTATATATAGTATTAGCTAATTAATGAATTTTAGAACATTTATGAAAAGTTTTAATTTCTTTTTAAATATTAAGTATCAGTGTTTCGGATTTCAAATGTCTAATAATATCAAATTATCGAATATGTTTTCATTTCAAAAGTTTAACTTGATTGTGCCTGTTCTTTCTCATCAACAGTCGAAAAGCTGAAAATAGATTGACGACTCATGCTGTGAAAACGTTTAGCATCTTCCCACATTCCGAGTTTCCCACTTCCCAGGATTCTCACTTTTCTTTCTGCATTTGCATCGTGCCTCTTAAAGAATAGATTTTTAAAGCCCTTAAAGAATCTAGTCGAAAACTAATTTCACGGTTGAACAACTATTGATCTGTACTGCGTTATTTGTCAAAGTCGCATCAGCCAAAAGTACAACTGAAAAAAATGACATCACTACATCGGAATTATTCACAAGTCTTTGTTCTAACTGTCTTCTCATCACAGGAGTTTTCCTGCGCTGGAATCGCTCTACAAAGTGTCTGGATGAGGCCTACCAGGAGATGATCCATATTATCGAGTACAATAAGGAGCTGCAGGACAAGGTGAACAGTCTGCGGAGACAGTTAGCCCAGCTGGAGACGGAGGACGGTCCACTGCAGACGCCATAGAACGCCGTTTTACATCTTCTGACGCCCCATCCTGAGCACACGGTGTTCACACGGCCTCTTCTTTCCCACCACATCGCCACATATCACACGTCTAGTACGTCATTCCCACTACTTTGCATTGTCGTACTTTCCATGGCTTTAGTTTCAAACCGAACACTATTGCAATTTTCTAAATCTAAGCCAATCTGACCGTTTTAACCCAAAGTCATTTCACGAGAGGCCGGCTGCTTTATTACCTCAGAGAAGCGGGACCGCGACGTGCCATTGTTTAAGTGCCGTGCCGCACAGTGCAATAGACAATATGGCTTTAAACGGCTGTTTTAAAAGGGAAACTGTTTGAAAGAAGCTTTTGGCTGCTGGAATTTTCCTTTGAAATTGTCGCCAGTAGTTTACACAGTCTTACATAATTTTGTGAGACTATCAAAATTGTCAAAACTGATCATATGATTAAGAGAAAGCAGCGCAGTCGGTTATAAACGGCGAATGCACACGGGTAATTCGTTTTTGTATAGCAAATGTTGTTTTTTTTTATGTGACACTACTAAAATGTGTACATCATCAGTGGATTGTCGTGGATCATGAAATGCCTTTTCCTAGTCTAGCGTTCTCTCATTTTACCACTTTGCTCCATAAAACGTATATTTTTTGTTTATGACTAAAATCAAACCCCATCGCAGTCAGGAAGACACAAACACTCTCCCCATAATCATTTCATTTATTGCACATAAAAAATTTTCATATGATGATAAGGAATTCAATTTGTTGGATAAATGTGCATATGTAAATTGTGCTTTTGTGATTCCCGTTATTGCATAACCCCGACTGCATGTGTGAACGTATGTACAGTAGCAGCTTATGGTCAGTTTTGATTCTGTTCACACTGGACACTGTCGAACAGACATGTTCTTGGTTGATTGTCGTTAATGGACTGTACAGAACCGTTTTGGTTTTCAAAATGTGATTTTGATCTGTTTAAATAATGTGGAAATGGTCAGTAAGCATTAAAGTCATTTAAACTATTTGTTTTTTGTGGGGGGGGGTTTACATTACTTGCAAACACGACACTTGAATTCTATATTTTTACTTTATTTTTAATTTATTTTTTTATTTATTTTTAATTTTTACTATATTTTTAAGACATTTATTGTATAAAAGGTTAGTGTCATTGTAGTGATACAATGAAATTAGTTTCAGTATTACACAATTGATATCAATATATAAACAATTGAATAATATTTTAAAATAAAATCTAAATTGTGAGTTTTTATTGTTTATTTAAAAAAATAACTATTATTTTATTTCAGCTATTTTTAAATTAAAAGCAAAAAACATTTAAAAGGACAACCAAAACCTCTCAGTAAAATAATAGTTTCATAGCAAAGTTAAACAAACTGAATGCAATTTTCTTTTGCCAAAATAATATAACAATTATTAACTATAAAATTACAAATAAAAATCAAATATATGAAAATTAAGTGCATAAAATAAGTAAAGTGTTTGATGGTTCGTAGTTTGCTAATATTTGAACTGCAATTAAATCATGTAAACAGACAAACCTACTGTAAGATCTCATGTGAGCGTCACACACATCTGTGTCGTATCTGTGTTAACACATGTCTGCCTTCAGCACGCAGTGTTTATCAGGGGCTGGCAGGACTTCCTGTGGGTGGGATCATCTACACATCACAGTCCAGTTTTACACGTACTCACGTCCAAAGCATCTCCAAGTATTTTTCCTTCACATTCCCAGACCAACTGACTACAGCGGACTGCAGTTGGTGTTTGACCTAAAGATTTAATAGATAGTTGTATAGTTACCTCTGTGGCAGACCCACACACACACCCACTAACACACTCAAGTCAAGTTTGAGCTAATGTTTATGACTTTAGCAGGTGAAGCTAAAGCCTTTTTTTTAAAGCTTCAGTAAAGTAGATCCTATTGTCCTTGTATTGATCCATTGGATCGATGGAGCTTAATAAATACACCTGGAGTGATGGGTGATGATCAATAGACTTGAGCCAATAAGACCCAAAATGGCCTTCAAGCATCACAGGGAGACTTCATCAAATTTATCGTCTGTGTCAGACCATAAAATGCAGCTGTTCTTATTTATAACAAGGGTGAAATAACGAAACTATTGATATTAGATATTTTGTATATGGATTGTATATGACTTTTTTGTGTGTTTTGTGTGAAAAGGGTTTGTGTGTGTGTATAGACATATTTTTTGTGTATACATTTTATATAGTTTATAAATAATTTATTCTGGATTGATCATGCTTTTATGAGAATGATATTATGATTGATTTAAAGGTTTAAACGTGAACTATCCTTACTTTGTTCTGTAAATGGTATATTGTACCTATATACCATATTTAGTTTGATTTGACAGAGTAAAGTTTGATTTGTGCCAATGTTCTGTTGACTAGATTCGTTGTGATGAGGGTTATGTGGGGTTTACCATGTGCGACCCTGAAAAGACCCTTCAGTCGTCATGTTTAAATTTCATAGACGTCAAGAGGGCGTGGCCAAGACCTCACCTCCGGCATTGACCAATCAGGGCGCAGCCGGCTTCTCTTGAAAGCCTCTTCAGCTGGGCATATAAAACCTCCGCTGCGAGCTGATGCAATACTGGAAGATAGTGAGTGAAGCCGAGCAGACCTAAGCGGATAAAGAAACCAATTCACCTCGCTCTCTAAACGTGTTCCCCGCACCGACTTTTAAATATTTATTCTAATAACTAGGTAAGTTCATATATTTTACATGAAGTATGTTTTGCCTTGTATTAGCATCTAAATGTCGATAGCGTTCTGTGACCTCCCGTGTAGGTAAATAAAGCTTACGAATGGTAATTGTAGTATCATTACATAAGCATGAGTTTATTTTGATCGTTGTCGCCTACAGTTTTCATCTGATAGAGGTCTACAATTACTGTATTACGTAAAAACGGACGTAAACCGGATGTGTGTCGATGTGTGCGGTTTTAGGTGTAAGATGTAGCTGTTTTACACGTTTTTTTTTAACCCGAGCCGACGAATAATAGTTTGAATGACAGTAGTAATCTTCCCGTGAATCTAGTACGTGTCGTCGCTGACGTTTCTCATGGAGCCGATCTGCCATCGGCTGAAGTCAAGATCACGCGCATCTCACTGTCCGTTCTTCATCGTGATTTAAGTCGCTATTAACCGCGCATATTTCACCACCTTTCTTTGGGTCGTTTGGGTGAGGTAATGATAAACATTGAGACGTGTAGGTCAGTGGGTTCTCGGGCTGAGGACGGGGAACCCTTTTTCTTAAGGGGGGTGGGGCCTTCTGCGACATGCCACGGAACTGGTTTACTACTGCCTTCCTTGCTCATTTAAATATTCATATGCTTGTCTTGCTTCATGAATATGAATATCATAGTCACAGCACTGTTTTTAAAGTATGCAGTTTCAAATGGCGACAATCACCAGCTAAATTAACATTTAAATTACGGCTATAGTGCTGTTTTTTTAAAGGAGTGGCAAAATATTGATATCGAATATACCGTATATTTGGTTCGTCTGTCAAGATCATGGTTAGTCGAGCATGTTGTAGGAGTCGTATTGTCTAAAGATCTTAGGACAGGAACAGAACAGTACACATTAACTTCTCACAATAAAGTCTATTGAGGGTGAAACCGAAGGATGTGCTCGGCGTGTTTCCAACGTGCTGGCGCTGTGCCCGCCCAGTCCTCGCGCAGTGTTCTCGCGTGCTGATTGGCTCGTTAGCGAAGGCAGGGCTGTATAAATATTCTCAAGTTACACTTCTCGTTCCTTTCGAGCTTTTATATTTCAAGGTAAGCGGCTGAATGACTATGTTGTTACTGAAACTGTCTGTTTTTCTCCAATTTAAAATTTACGATGTGAAAATGTCGGACGGGGTCGTGATGCTGTACACTCACTTTTTACCCGTGTGATTGTTTTTTGGTACGTGTTGTACACTCGATTTAAGAAAGTTTGAGCTTGTGTGTTTTTAGATTTTTACAGTTGTGCCCATCAATTTAGGACTGAACGGAAATTAGTTCCCGTTTGCTGTACAAAACTCTGTGCCGATTGTCTCACTGTTCTTTTGCATAGTGCAAATTCTTCTCAAGTTAAAAAAAAAAGAGAAGTAGCATTACCACATTGCTTCCTGCATGTTTAAGTTAATGTTATGTCATCTTGAATTTGCAGGGAACTGAGTATGCCAGTCATCAGAGCTCTGAGTAAAGTGGCAAAGCAGGCCCTGCTGGCCCCTGCGTGTGGATGCCAGCCTCTGACAGTGGCGGTGCGCAGCATCAGTTTCTCCCCGCGTCAGGTGACCTCCGGATCTGATGCCAGCTTTCACTCTGTGTCCTTTTCTGAAACCGACCATCCCAAAGTTCTTATTACAGGTATGCCTTGGACTTGAGTGTTGGGTGTTACGTAACACTCACATGTTGCGTTGATCTGTAGGAGTATGGTATGTTCCAACACGTGCATTTGTTCAGTCTTTCTTTTTTTTTTTAAGGTGGCCTTGGACAACTAGGGGTTGGGCTTGCTAAACTGTTAAGGTGGGTATGCTCTGTCTGCCTGTCTATCTAATCACAACGTTTGGTGAGTTTTAAGGTGACATTGCTTAAACTGTTAAATTCGGGTGTTTTACAGGAAGCGATTTGGAAAAAACAATGTGATTCTTTCTGATATCAGAAAGCCTCCAAGCAATGTGTTTCACAGTGGTAAGTTTTTTTTTTTTTTTTGTTTTTTTTAATTAGTGCCTAAAAGTAGGTTTATTGTTAAAGCTAACACATGTTTTTCAGAAATGTGTTAAAGTTTTAAGGATATTCCTTAGTTTGTTTACATTGATTTCCATTTGTGTTCTACATGGTTTATTTGAGAAAGTGTGGTTGGAAACTTAGTATCTAAAGGGTTTGTTTAGTTTTTTTTTTTTTACCTACTCATACGTCTGTTGTTAAAGTTTGTGCAAATTTGTGCAAGTTATTTGAAATCCTCATTCAAATCAGTCTTTTCTGAACAACTATTAAAGGATAAATAATTTAAGAGTAGCTTTGTTTTTTTTTATTGTGAAGGCGTGGATTCATAAATGTATTCATACAAGCTCTCTTCAACAGGCCCGTTCATCTACTCCGACATCCTGGACTACAAGAACTTGCGAGAGATTGTGGTGAATAACCGAATCACCTGGCTGGTGCACTACAGTGCCCTTCTGAGTGCTGTCGGCGAGGCTAACGTGGCCCTGGCACGAGCAGTCAACATCACAGGTATAAAAATATAAACGTTTTACCATTGTTGATCTTTTCATAATGGCTGTGTGAATTGTGTTTTTATGTAGGACTGCACAACATTCTGGATATTGCAGCTGAACATGGGCTCCGACTCTTTGTGCCCAGTACCATTGGTGCCTTCGGACCAACTTCACCTCGAAATCCCACTCCTGACCTCTGTGTGCAGAGACCACGTACCATATACGGTGTCTCCAAAGTCCATGCTGAGCTAATGGGGGAGGTAAGAACTAAGAAGTCACCCTTCAGTCACATGCCTTCTGGATACGTGACCACTGACATTCCCCCCTCTCCCCTCGTTGTTTTGCAGTACTACCACCACCGCTATGGCCTTGACTTCCGCTGCTTGCGATACCCTGGCATCATCTCTGCAGACTCCCAGCCAGGCGGAGGCACGACTGGTACGACATTCCGTGTCTGTGTATTTAGCGCATGATCTTCCCTGAGCACATAAAGGAAGTTATGCAACGGGCACATGCCCAGAATCACTTTCTGTTTTTAGACGTACTGATAATCTGCACCAATGCCACGCAGCCATTCGAACCACACCTCCGACCGCCAGCAGTCACATGCTCGTCTCGCGGAGAAATATTTTTACGGCTGTTGCTGCTCTACGGTTACAGTTAGATGTGACTGCTGGATCCAAATCAATAGTGGCTGGTTGGTTAAACACAATGACGGGTAGTAAGAACTTAATACAATTTACTGAAAGTTTGCACTTTTGTTCACAACCATCTACAAATCAGTTTTATATAATCGTTCATTGTACATTTTTATTCGACTGTCTTTCTTGTCCTCTTTATTACCTCATCATTATATAACAACTTTATCTTTATATTCTCGCTGTTTTGCTGCTTATCAAATCATGATATTTTAATTTGTATGTGCCTAGTAAAATTTCATTGACGTACCATCTCTCGTTCCAGACTATGCTGTGCAGATTTTCCACGATGCCGTCAAGACTGGGAAGTTTGAGTGTAATTTGAAGCCAGACACACGACTACCTATGATGTACATCGACGACTGTCTGCGGGCGACCCTGGAGGTCATGGAGGCTCCGGCGGAGACGCTCAGTATGCGCACATACAATATCAACGCCATGAGCTTCACACCAGATGAACTCGCTCTAGAAGTCCAGAAGCAGCTGCCCGACCTTCAGGTCATGTATGAGATCGATGCTGTGCGCCAGGCCATAGGTACGACCTTGAAAATGACCATCAATGTTTTTTTTTGGCATATATTTTGAAGATTTTAGGAACATGTGTGTTTTCTCTTTGTAGCTGACAGTTGGCCCATGAACTTTGATGACACCAATGCCCGGAACGACTGGGGATGGAAGCACGACTACGATCTTCCAGAATTGGTCCAGACGATGCTCAATTTCATTGGCTCAGACTCTCGCATCGCTCATGCCAACTGAGTCTCTTTGTGGACTTTGAAAATTTGTACATATCACAAATATTTCTAGGTTTATAAAGAGAGATCCATGGTCTGTAAATAGTCAGTAGACCCTTATTGGATAGTGAAGATATGGTTGTAGATGATACACAAGGGTCGGGTCTCTCTTCTTGGGTCTGGATAGAACGTAGTGTTCTATCACGAGCTGTTGTTTTTTTTTTGTTTTTTTTGTTTTTTTTGAAAGCTGAATGTTGGAGTCCTTGCCTTACGAGTAAAAGCATCCTTGAGTCACCAGGCAAAAAAAACAACCAAATGATGAAAATTCCAAAACGATGATTGTGGCTGCTGTTACCAGGCTCTTACAAAGATCTGCAAGTTTCCTTTTCTATGTTCTATTTAAGATAAATTGCTTTACTGTATTACTTTAGTGGACGATATGAAGCAAGGGCTATAGCTACACTACTACATGATTAAGCCCACCAAACATGGATGCGAGTTAACCAAGGTGGGACATAAGTCTCAGGGAAAGGGGTGAACTTAAGAAACCGCATCAGCATTTTCCCCTGAATTGCTTTTCTTTTCTAAAGCACAATCTATTTATTCTGTCTGCTCACAAGTACACAAACTATAGTCTTGCAAGGTCTCCACTTGCTTTTCTATTCATGTGTAAAAGAACAAAAAAAGTCACATTTTTGTAATATTTTCTTGTGAATCTTTTCACATTGACAACGTCATCCCACATAAAACATATTTGGGAATCATTTTTAAATTATTATTAAATTGAGCTTTAATCCCACATCTTTTGTCCTTATGATCACAAAACTTGTGTTAATAAAGCTTTGTTTTATCTTATACGGTTTCTTTTTTTGTGGTTTATGTCCTGCTTTTTCACTTGTAAAACAAATGAAGACATTTCTGTTGTTTTGTGTCAATATTATCGTATTGCACAATATTCGATAATGTTGTATTTTCTTTTAAGACCTGATACATCAGGTAGATTATCACTAGAGCTACAAAGTTAACAAAGGTTTGTTTTCTGAAAAAACTGAGCTATGAAATCTGATAAATCTTATGTAAGACTTGTTTGTGCCAGATACGGACAGGTTTCTGAAACGTCCTCTGAAAGCTGCAGAAATGAAGGCAAACCATTGGTTGCGCTTTCAAAACTGAAGTGTGAATCATTTTTTTTTTGGGCAAGGCTTTCACAACTTTTACAGTAAACCGTTCTCATAATTTTATTATCAGTGGACTGAATTTTCAATTTTTTATATTGTATTTCCCAAACCACGTCTTTGTTTTTTTGTAGTCTGTTTAATTGTGACCTTTCTCAAATGTATTAGGGACAAGATAATTTGCTAAAGTTTGGATTAAGCTCAGTTCAAATGTATTGGGCTTAAGTTAAATTGCTAAAGTTTGGATTTAATATAAATCTACTAAAGTTTGGATTAAGTTCAGGTAAAAGTATTTAAGTTAAATTGTTGTCAGTTGTTGTCAGATCTGTTGGTTTAATTTAAATCTACTAAAGTTTTGCTTAAGTGGAGGTCAGAACTGTTGAGCTCAAGTTAAATCTATTTTTATTTTTGTAAAATTTGATTTAAATTGAGGTCAGTTTAAACCATTAAGTTAAATTGAGGGTTTGGATAAAGTTCAAGTCAAGTGTGTTGTATTTTTGTTAAATATACTAAAGTTAAATCCAAAGTCAAGGCTTAAAATAAGGTCAGATCTGTTGGTCTATTTAGTGAAGTTTGTCTTAAATTAAATCTAGTAAAGTTTGAGTTGTGGTCAGAGTCTAATTTAATATGCTAAACTTTAGTTTACGTTAAATCTTTTGAAAGAGAAACTTTGTTCTGTAACACTTCCAAAATCACAGATTGAAAGCATCCCATTACACAATTGAATTCTATAATTCAGTAACAAGCCTGTGAGAATTGGTTTTGACACGTCGGCCTGTCTGGAATCCCCTTTGGAATGAGTGAAACGCAAGAGGAATGCATTTAAACCAACTTGGTCTTCAACCCATACAGCCGACAAGAGCATCTGAGCGGCAAGAGACCCTTTGTCTGTCACCTGTCGTCAGGATAAAGCCTGTCTGAGTTATGAAACAGCCCAACAGAACCTGTAATTCAGTATTCATCACATTTACAACAAGATGATTTCTCTAGTTTGTTGTGTAACAGTCTTTTGCAGGCCCACTCGTGACCGCAACCTCCTCCCACTCTGAAGATGGTACTTGGATTTCAAAACCCCCCACTTGAGTTTCCACGAAACAGAGCTTGTGTTTGAACGTTGTGGGGGTCGAGGCGTCAGAAACTTTTGTATATACTTGCCTGGTTATGTAATCTTTTAATGACTTGACACGCCTCCAATTGCACTGTCCAATCAAGAGTAGCGGCATGAGAATGTAAACATGGGTTGGTGCCCAGCCGTCCAGCTGCATAAATATTTCTTTTTTAATAGACTTGGCAGTGCTTTGCGAAATCATACATTTGCCGCGTGAGTTCCTTAAAGAGGGACAAGTGTGTTCCTGCAGTCACATGATTATCGGTTGCTAAGCAAACACATGGCAACGGATCTCAATAGCCCATGTAAGGACTACCAGCAAGTCTTAAGTAAAGAAAAACCCGTTTTACAGGCCTTTTACAAACTGTACAATTATACAGAAAATATCTATGCAGTTGAGCTTTTTTTTACATTTAAACAATTATTTACCTAAAACAAGTTTTCAACCAGCTTTTCTTTTAAAATACATTTTCAATTTCAAGTTTTGGATTAATACTCATTCGTTTGGATGCAAATGAAACCATGTTCATAATGAAAAATTCAGACATAATGTAAAAACAAATGATAATTTTTCTCATTATTAATTATTATGCAAATTCATTCATTCATCTTCTACCGCTTCCTCCTTTGCAAGGTCGCGTGGAGCTGGCGCCTAACTCAGCGTCTCTGGGCCGGAGGCAGGATACAGGATACACACTCTGGATTGGTGGCCAACCATTTGCAGAGCGGGACACACACACATTCATACACTCACTCATACCTATGTGGTCAATTTTCCAAATGCCAATTCGCATGAAACGCATGTTTTTGAACTATGAGAGGGAACCCATTAATCATTTTAATTTTATTTTGTTAGATTTGTTGCCTTTATGATGTAAAATGTAGCGTGTAAAAACACATTTTCCTAAATTAACTTTACTTATTAACTTTACTTATAAATTAATTTACTTTTCCATAGTTATTTTTAGAATGCTGTAAAGTATAAAGTGATTTAGTGTTATTTTTTTTTATTTTTAACTTAGCATTGTGACGCAGGGTCGAAAATGGAAGGTTAAGCGTATCATTGTTAGTGTTCGCTGTTTCTTCATTCGAATTTGGAAAGGTTTATGTTTTAAAGTTACAGTCAATTGATGGGCAGCACTTGTGATTAATGCAAAAGTGCGCCATCTGGCGTTAAAACGTGTGCTTTCTTTTATAACGGCGAGGATACATGTTAGAAGTTTGATGTTTTTTGGTATAGTATACTATTTATAATACGGTACTTTTTTAAATACAATTTTGAGGTCAGAATTAAAGAGAAAAAAAACAAGAAGTGTGAAAATTCTTTTTGCGAGAAAAATAATTCTACAGCACGGAGTTTTATGAAGGCACTGGTCGGGCAGCCCTGCCTGTAGCTCCATGTGTTCAAGGACCCGTCAAGATGGCCATGCTTGCCGAACGTGAGTTAGTATTTTAAACGACATTTAAAGCAGTTTTCTCGGGTTAGAAGAGTATCAGCGGAGTAACTGAGTGCATTGACACTGTTACTTCCAATTGTTATGTGTTATAATAGAATTATATACTGTTCTTCCATTTTCAAAGAGCTATTTAGCATAACTGCTAGCTGTCGTGGCAGTTTCGTTTAAGCGAGTTGTCAAATGCGTGTGTGTGTGTGTGTGTGTGTGTGTGTGTGTGTGTGTGTGTGTGTGTGTGTGTGTGTACACACGCACGCACGCACGCAGTATGTATATATACATACTGTATATATTTACATACAAGCACATATGTGTATATGTACTGTATATTAATGTTTATGTACCGTGTACACACAAATAACATACCGTATATGAAAATATTTATACACATGTATATGTACGTATACGTGCTGTATGTGAATATATTTATAAATATACACACATGCGCCTTACAAATGCACTGAACTTGAACTATTAGTGTAGATGTATACATACGTATGTGTACTGTTTATGAATGTATTTCTATACACTTCTAAATTCATTAAATTTGTAATTATAGATGCATGTACAGTATGTTTTTGCGTACACACATTTTTGTTATAATAAAAGTGTAACGTTATTTACCAGCGCGTCGTAAAACAAAGTGGTCTGTGGACCCCCGAAACAGTGCGTGGAGCAACGATGAGACTAAATTTGGACAGAAGATGCTGGAACGCATGGGCTGGTCTAAAGGAAAGGTGAGAAAACAAAATCAGCATGAGCATGTATGTAATAAATATGATCTATATACTTAACTGAGTGGATAAATTGTTTATGCACACAAAAACCTTCAGCTCTCTTTAGTTTTAATCTGACATTTCCTGTATGTCCCTTGGGTTGGGTCACTTCTGTGTAATATTCTGAGAAATAAACTGAGGGATGAACTAAATGTACATTTTTTTTAAATAAATCATTTAGTCATATCAACGACCAACATTATTGCAATATTATGTGTGAAATGTTATCAAATTTAATTGGAAAAAGCCTTTAATTGTCCCACAGCGAGAACTTTTCATGTCACACAACATTAGAAACACAATTTAAATAAATATTCAAGCATTACCATAACACACAGCACATATTATAATAAATGCATAATAAAACCATAAATAAATAAACCATAAATCTTCAGTATTTTCATTATATTAAATAAATATATTAAATTCATAATATGAGACACTTTGAATTGGAAACCGTTTGGAAATGTAAACGTCCTGGATTACATGTATATTTTTTTATAAAAATAAAATAATTTCTCGTTTATTTAAATGATCAGATTTCAGAAAGTTTTTTTTTTCTTGTGCAAAATCATGTTTTTGTCCATTTTGTTGTTGTATTATTGTTTGTATTATTTATTGTTTGTTTGCATGTTGTATTATTGTTTGTATTATTACTACTTTTGTTCTATTAATATTTTGTAACACACACACACACACTAGAGCTGCAACGAGTAGACGTAATCGATTACGTAAATATGTCGACGCAAAAATCGCGCGTCGAGTAGTCGCTTTTTGCGTTCATTTTTTTTCAAACATGGCGGCGCGGGAAACTAACGGAGCAGACGATGGCAAATAAGTGGTCAAAAGTGTGGGAAACATAAATGGATGATCGAGGTCTCTGTCATTAGGACACATTTTGGCTTCAGGAAGGATGACATAGAACAAAATAAACTTTAAATGACGACACGAAGGCATTGCTAATCGAACACAGAAAGCGTAGTAACCGTCGCCTAACTGAACACCGGCGAGGCGCGAGCGCAACTGTGTGTCTGTTTAATGTTTCTCCGATGTCTGTTTAATGTGCATTTAAGAGCTGCTGTTTTAGTTAGTGAAAGTTAGGGAAAGACGCGCTCGAGGTTAGATTTGGTCGCGCGCGTCGCTCTCGCTGTCTCCCTCGCTCTCTCTTCCCTGCGCTCTGTCTCTCTCTCTCTCTCAGTCTCTCTTCCCTGCGCTCTGTCTCTCTCTCGCTCTCCCTCCCAACAGTGTTTAACGGAGTTGATTTTCATTACTGCAAATCTGTTGTTTACATTGATACGTTGCATATGCAGGAAATACACAGGATACACTATTCATATCTTATTATAAATAATAATAGTTGTTTTTAACTGCTAATTTTTCATGTCAATACGAAATTTACACACTGTGCTTTAATTTCAGTTGTTGATGTTAATTAAATAATCATATAGAAGATCTGCGTTTAGTTAAATTATTTTAAAACTTGATTTGAAAAAAAAAAGCGTCACCTCTGAGCAGATAGACACGTGTGATTACATTTTTTTAGGATTGATATTTTATGTTGCACTTTAATATTTACAGTCGAGTCATCTCACTGAATTCATTTTGCACTTGTGTTAAGAACTCATGCGGCCTCGTTAATTTTGATTTGCACTTTGTGTAATTTTGATGTCTTTATTTTGGCCTAAATGTAATGTTTTAAGGGATATTGAAATGTACTATGCGGTTTTGTACAAGATAAGCTTCAGTTAAGTCACTTTGTTGTTGGCTGAATTTAAATGCACTTTACAGGGGGCGGGGTTATCTTTAACCAGTTTAGGTGTGTGTTTGTGCCCCCTGTTTCATATGGCCACTTGGTTTAAAAAAATTTAAAAAAGTTAAAGTGTTAATTAAAAACTAAATAGCATGTTTATTTAAATTTTTATGGACAAATAATCGTTTGGGCAAAATATAATCGTTAGAATAACCGGAAAATTAGTTGATAGATTAGTCGACTAATCGAAAAAAATAATCGATAGATTAATCGATAAGAAAATAATCGTTAGTTGCAGCTCTAACACACACACACACACACTAATATTTTTATGTATTTGGGACCATATATTTTTTTTAGCAATCTTTGGGTTCATATGATTACATGTGGCATTGACAGGTGCATTGAAAAACGCTTTAGAAATGCTTTGAACTTGAACTTGAACACACACACAATTGGAAAAATCCACAACATCAATATTAATGACATCAGTATTAATATTTTTCAGGGTCTTGGCAGGAGTGAGCAGGGTTCTACAGAACACATAAAGGTTAAAGTCAAGAACAATACCTTGGGACTTGGTACTACAACTAACAACGAGGTGAGGAATCATTATCCCTTTTCACACAGAAATGCCTGTAAATTAACTGCGAATTACCAGAGCGACTTTACTGGTAAAACACTATTCACGCAGCATGTATTTGTGGTGACATTCTTTACTGGCGACACCTTTTAAACTTCAGCTTCACCTGTGAACGTGCGAAGAGTACACGTGCCACAGTCGTCAGAATGTTTTAATTGGCTCGTAGATGTAGTTTACATTAGCGCATACTTAACTTTTGCACTTCTGCGTGCTTATTCCGGCAATCTTTGTTTCGCGTTCATACTACTAATGGGAAGTTTGATTTTTTTTTTTTTTTTTTTTTTT
>CM051505.1:1741626-1798463 GCA_028031935.1 Paedocypris micromegethes
TTTTTTTTTTTTTTTTTTTAACTGATTCAGATTTTTAATTCTCAAACAATAAAGTGAACTAATTATTTATTGTAATTCCTTCATTTCCAGCAGGTGGCGCTGTAAAAGTGACCACACTCTAAAACAATAAACAGAAGCTTCAGCGGGCAACAAATAATACATGATTTGCCACAAAACTATTCAAATTATGTGAATCTCTAGCAAAACTTGATCTACGTCCTGCATCTGCCCTGCCATCTTTGTTTTAACAGCTTGATTGTGGTCACGTGACACGTGAACTTAGAATGCGTAATCCGTTTAAACGAATCGCGAACAATTTGGAGTAAAACTGCTCTATACTATCATTCACTGCGAAGACTCATGAAAGTCTCAAGACTCAAGACTCCGAGTCATATGAAAGATTTGTTCATTTTGAATAAATCGTTCACAAATGACACATCACTAGTTCACACAGGGCAGTTTGCCGGTAATTTCCCGGGAACTTTGCAGGTACCCTTGACCACACTATTTTACCTGCATTTCTCTACAATTTACCGGCAAGGTCTGTACTATATGTGTGAAAGGAGCTAGTTACATGCTCTGAACAGTGTTTTGTTTCGATTCTAACCTTGTATGCCTATAGGACAACTGGATTTCTCACCAGGATGATTTTAATCAGCTTCTCGCTGACCTTAACAACTGCCATGGACAGAACAACTCTGATGGTAAGAAAAACAAATTAAGCAATTCATCTAAATGGCCACAAAGTGGTGCTGTTGCAATATGGTGCAAGGCGAGCTTAAAGATTGGAATTGATTGTCAACCCTGTTATAAAAGTCTTGATTTAGTGATTTTAATAATAGCGATTTTGTGTCTTCCTTCCATTTCAGAAACTAAACAAGAACAAGCTCAAAGTTTCAGTTTAGAGGAGAAATCCAAGACTTCCAAGAAAAGAGTTCATTACATGAAATTTACTAAGGGTGAGTATTTCAGTGTCAAGATTTGATTAAACGGTAATTGCATTTAGATTTGACATTGATGGGTTATTTATGCATAGTCAATAATTCATTTTGATTTTTATTTTATTTTTTTACTGCTAAACAGACATTTCTGTCAAAACGGTCAGTTAAGTTAATTTAGTTTGGATCGTTTATCCAGCTTTGGGTTCATGATTATTGGCAAATAATTTGCAGAATTAATAATACAATTTTTCAATGTAATTTTTTTCTAATCATATATTATATATTATAAAACATATATACAGGTGTATGTCTATATATCTGTGTGTGTGTGTGTGTGTGTGTGTGTGTGTGTGTGTATATATATATGTAATTAAATGAAATATAATTTAATTTACATTTATTTCCACATTTATATTTAAATAAATATATAAATATATAGATATTTATTCACGTATATAATGTAGTTTATTTTTAATTGAGCATTCATTACTCTGTCTTCGGTCGCTGAGCATTATATATTTGGCATATTTAGAAGCGGCTCATGGGTCAGTGCCGCAGTAGATCAGCATGATTGAGTTGTACGGTCAGCGTAACCACAAGACTGTTCTGCCCCTGGAACAGGGAGTCACCTCCTGATGAAAGTACCTGGCTTGCTTGTGAGAACCAAGTAGCCTGCGCTGGTGTGTTGTAATCGAAAAGCTTTTCAAACATTGACTTTGGTTGGTGGCCTTCATGAGACTATATTTGACCTCGCCAGGCCTTGACGCGTGTGACTGCTGATGTGGTACTTTCAAGTTATTTGTGGTGGTATTAAAAATGCCAGGAATGCTGGGACATCTTTTATCACCTGTGAGGACAGCGTAATACACCGCTCCAAAACACCACTTCCTGTTTCCTGTGAGGAGCAGGGGCCAGAGTATTTGCTTCTCAAAATGGCCTCAATCAGCACCTGATGTGTTCTAGAGATAACACAACATCCCAAACACTGTTGATGTGGGCCTTTATAAGGCTTTAACACATGAGTGGGCTGTGGATGTGGAGCGCTGTTGAACACTTCTCACGTCGGTGACCTCTACTCAACAGTGATTGGCTACAGGGCTCGGCCTCTGCCACCATAAGTCACGTTCTATGTCTCCCTGGAATTGGAAAAACATCACTTTTCCTTTGTGAGTGATTGACATGTTGCTTAGGAAATTGTGCTGGTCTACTGATATTCTCCACGATTTATGTGTGAGTGTATCCTACGAGTTTTGTTGAAATATAATAAATCTTATTCCATAATAGGGGTGGGCGATATGGGTTAAAATTCATATCACGGTATTTTCTAGTGTACAGACGGTATCGGTATTATATCACGATATTGTGTGTGGGGGGGTATTGTTTTATATAAAGTACGAAATTAAAACGCAAGGGGAAACCTGGAGAAGCAGCTGTCATTTTTAATACCGTATATCTGTTAAAAGTAGTCCAGACATTTATTTAAAAAAAAACATTTAAATTAAATGTCCTGGGTCTATCTTTTAAGAGAGTGCAAGAGGGAGAAAGAGAGAGAGAGACATAGACAGTGAGAGAGAGAGAGGGAAACAGTGAGATAGACAGCAAGAGTGAGAGAGAGAGAGAGAGAGAGAGAGAGAGAGAGTGAGATAGACAGTGAGAGAGTGAGAGAGAGAGAGAGAGAGAGAGAGAGACAGACAAAAATGGAGAGAGCCAGCGCGACTCACGCTTTCCCTCTCTTTCGCGCGCGCGTCTGAATCTAAAGTTGCGTGAAACCAAGGTTAACAATCGAAAACAGACTTTGACCAAAATAAAACGAGCAGAATTTTCTCGTGCGCGCGTTTTTTCGGACTCGCGCTCACTAAAACAGCCGCTCTAAAAAACCGGCACATACAGACATGGAGCGGCACAGCGCATGCGCGACCCATGCGCCTCGCGGGTGATCTATTAATTCAGTTTCTTACAACGCTTTCTGTATTCGATTAGCAATGTATCTGTGTCGTAATTAAAAGTTATAACCAAACAAATGTATTTTAATGTATTAAAGCGTTGATATGTGTGTATAAAAAGTACATTCATGAAAGTGCCACGGTATACACGATATTGCAAAATCCATATCGTGGCGCATCTCAATACCGGTATTCACGTTAAAACCGGTATACCGCCCACCCCTATTCCATAATAAATTTTTTTTTTTGCTATATCATGACAGTCACAATTGTGATCTTTATTCTATCTTGAAGATTTGACCCTGAACATTACATTAAAATAAAATCAAACAGCAATTAAATAACGTTACTTTTTGCTTTAAATGTAAAAACAATGTAATGAAAAAAGAATGAAACGTAAATACAAGATTTAAACGTTTTTTTTTTTCTTCGTTTAATCATTAGTTAAACAAAAAATACCCTGTTTAAATGTTGTATCCTTTTTTATATTTGCAAAATCTTTTAACCAATTTTAGCTTTATGACCTATCATGGTGGAGCAACTACAGGGATATGCTTTTATGATTGGTTCACTTTGACCAATCAGAAAGCCTGGAGTGCGTGTTATCTTGAGCTCCGACGAGTTTGGCTCAATCGTATAAATGATTGCGAAAGGGATTGGAACAATCTTTTAACAATTAATTGTGCAGTTCTAAAATGTGGTAAACATTTTAATTTTGTCAATTAAAGTCAATACATTTTGCATTTTGATCATAAGTGCTTTTTAACATAAGAGTTTTTTTTTACATAAATTCTGTATGTTCTGAAAACATTAAAGGCTTTGATCTCGTTCTCCATCAGCTTCACTCCGTCTTCTTTTACAGACGTGCGACAAACAGGAAGCCAGGAGTCCACTTGGTTTGCCTGACATTTTCATTACGTTGATTTATTTAGCAGATTTCAAATGTGTGGTAGGAAGATTAATGACTTAAAAAAATAATTGGTCGTAGAAAAACCTTTCCTTTTTTGTTCACATAGGGCAGTAAATTCTACAGTAATTTGGCTTTTACTAGATTTTTAAACCATTTTCATTCCTGTACGTGTTGTTTTGAATACTTCCTAACTGAAAGCTAAAACTCAGGATGGCAATAGCCACAAGACAGATTGTTTTCAAGATTGATGTCAGAACAGGAGAAAGGCACCAACGTCTCCAGCGCCCATTAGTCAAAGCCATGTAAACCAGTAACCTAGATTTAATTGTTTGCCCATTTATCAACTGACTAGTAATTTTTATTCCGACTCTCCACTGCAAGTGCTTTATCATCAGGTCAAGCAGACGTTACACACCGTTTTGTTAATAATTAACCTGACTTCTGACAGACAAATCGGCATTTCTTATCATTGCTGTTTTTCTTTTTCTTTTTGTCACCTTCACTACTTGTTGGAGACAATCCTTTTTCCTGTTTTATTTAATTGCTACTGAAAGCTAAGATCTTATCCAGGTGTCTTGTGAGGCAGTCAATTAGTTCCCCGCTTGTCAGATTAGGAAGTCGATCTGAAAAAGCCTCTGTGATTGCTAATCTGGTTTGGCAAGGGTTCTTGTCACATTCGTTTCCATCTCAACTGCGACCTTGTTCCCAGCAGGGTTCCAGAACCTCGTGTGCTTCACTCGTCTCTACTGCTTCCTCATTTTGCAGCTTTCAGACACTTTGAAGAGCTTTTTCTGACACTTTGAAGTTTTAATCCCACCGTGAAAACTCTGTTGTTGTTCTTGACCCATGTCTGTTTTGTTTCCGTGAACGCAAGCTAGTTTTTTTTTTTTGAGGAACATCCTGGCTTATCATGATCTAAACATGGATGAGATCGATGGCGACTTAACAGCCAGTTTTATCAGACGGTAACTTTTAAACGTAGGTGAGATGGGGGACTTTTAACAGCCTTCTCTGCGAAACACGTGCTGGTTATATCAGCCCGAGTGTTACTGGAAGTTGGAAACTCCTTTTAATAAATGGAACATTTTTTGGCCAATTAATTGTATTATTTAGTGGTTCCTCTGGTTTCTCATGGAATTGTGTTTCCAAAAAAAACCAGCATTTGACTGAGTTTTTTTTTACCTTCATATTATTGTTTTTTTTAAGGGTTTGTGAGGAATTCACACCCAAAAGCTTCGTTGGTTGATGGATCAGTTTGCGAAAAGCTCAAAGGGCATTTTTTGGGCTCCACTTGATGTTCACTATGATCAGTAAAGGCTTGTTTGGCCTGGTCTTTTGTTTAGACTGCTCACAGGATACCTTGGTTACTTGAAGGCAAGGTCTCTCCTTTGAAAGCCACGGCGAAAAAGACCCTAGAGCAATAAATAAGCAAGCGTTATCAGGAGCTGCTTGGAGGAAGAGGATGCAGCTGTACGAACAGGACTCGGTGCTGAGACGGGCGCCCAGGCACTCCTGGAGCCTTTGAGCTGCTGGAAAACGGGGCGTTTGTTTTTCCTTCGCCGTTTCATCCCCCGCGACCATGCGACGTGCCCTTTCTTACCTCTCAACCTTTTCTCTCTGCAGGGGTTTCAAACCGGTGACCCTTCATTTAAATCAATAAGTCACACGGTGCTGCCGAATTAAGCAACGTTTGGTTTTTTTTTTTTTTTTTTTTTTTTTTTTTTTTTTTTTAAATCGGTGATCAAGTGTCATTTAGTTCCCATTTTAAGTGTTTTTGTTCTTCCATTAAACTTGAAGCTGGTAGTTACCTGACATAAAGCTTCTAGGCTTTGTTTTTCAAGCACTCAAGATTTGTGACCTCTTTTACAGGAAAAGACTTGTCCAGTAGAACCGAAAAGGACCTTGCTTGTGTTTTTGGGAAGAGATCGAAACGACAACCAGTTCAAAATGAGGTATGCTACCTGTCTCTCTCTCACTCTTCCTCGCTCGCGCATAGTTTTTTACATTTTTGTAATTTTTTAATAATATTTTGTCACTTTATTCAAAGTAATTCACATCGCCTTCCGTCAAACTTGATCCGGTTTAATGCTTTCCCCTCAAAGCGAACCCACAACCTTTGTGTTGTTAACACCAGCTCAACTGATTGAGCAACAGGAAAGCTTATCATCCATTCGTCCGTCCGTCAGTTACGTCATTTACTTAAAATTGGGAGATATATTCGTCCACTGTAGATACGACTAACAAAGCACGCAAGTACAAATTATATTTTACAACTATAAAAAAATTTGAGAAATATCTTGTGATTTAATTTCAAATATTTAATAAGGAAATCTGATGTGTGTGTGTGTGTGTGTGTGTGTGAGAGAGAGAGAGTGAATGTATATGTAATGTACACGTATTTAATTATTATATATAAATACATTAAAAATGCAAATACAATAGGTATATATACATTTATTTACATTTCATTTATATTCCTTTTTTTAATTCTTTATATTTACTTTTTGGTGGACCTCACAAATATTCTAAATATCACCCGTCAACAGTATTTTGTTCTACAGATGGACACAAAATCTAGTTGATGGAAATGTCTGTTTTGTCAGATTGGGCTTTTTCGTCTGGTCTGTTTTATCGGCAGTTGTCAAGAGAGTCACACAAGCGAGTGGTCCGGTTCCTTATCACATCACATTTCAGCCCACCTGTAAGCACAGCTGACCTCAGTAGTCACATGACCAGCCCCTGGCAAAATGCCCACTCATAATTAGCCGTGTCATGGCGTGCAGACTTGACTCAACACAAGTCACAGTAGACAGGAATGCCGTCTAAATCCCCTAAATGGATTTGCACCTCATAGTCCTGCCAGCTGCCTCTGAGGTCAAACCAGGCGGTGGGTTTCTGATTGTGTGCTGGTGGGCACGATCACACTGCAGCGACTCATCATCTTCTGGGTACAAGAAGCTATGATAAATGTTAAAGACAGAACTGCTGATGGTTCATCTGAAGCCTGGATAGAAGTTTGGAGGATTAGTTGGGAGTTTTTCATCTTTCATAGCACTTTTGAACTGGAGTGCCTCCACTGATCCTCCTTTCTTTCGCGGGTCGATTTTTGTTTCGTTATTTTGAATGTTTTGACACACGTCAATGTAAAACAAATATTTCTGTCTGTTTTGTGTACGAGGTAGAAAAATCACAGCAAAGCTATTGTAAAATATATCAACACACGATTTTTTTTATAACCGAACAAAAAAGCCAGAGCTTGCGAGGAAATTTAATCTAGATTCGTTTGTAGCACTAAAGTCATTTACAAAACACTTAGATTTTTCTGTTTCTATATACTGTCAACATGTTTTTTTTTTTTAATAAAAAAGGGCTAACAGTTTGTTTTGATGGGGATGTATACTTTGTTAAACACTTGAAATTTAAATGTTTATTAATTCAAACTTCTACTAATACTACTACAACTACTGCTAATAATAATAATTTACTAGTTAACTATTAACTAATTACTAATAATGATTATAAGTTTAATAAGATTAAATAGTTTATTTTAATAAATATACAACAAATAATAAATGTTTAATCTTTATCATTTGTCACCATTTTTAATTTATAACCACCCCAATGGTGGTCTCAGTTTTTGACTGTTTCAAATGATTTTGTTCAATCTTTTTGTGTCACAAACACGTTTCCTCTTCTATTCTACAATGCCCAGCTATGCTGACTTGGAAAATGTGCCAAAAATTCCCGTCATCGAGTTTGAGTTTCTTCACTTAACCTCACAGTTCCATCACTTAACAGACGCCGAGTTGGCAAACACCTCACTTTGCCTCTGACAAGGCAGTTTTATGCAGACCTGGCGTAGGTGGCGAGATCCTACTGAACATCATCTTTGCTGAGAAGGCAACACAATAGCGAAGGCTCATGCTTCGTATGGATATGGTAGCTCTGCCAAGGTGTTACGGCTTTTTATTTTGGCTCTTCTGCTAATCGTTTTGTTGCAGTTTGTTATTGTCCTGCTCTGGAGGGACTTCATTGACCGGATTGAAAACCAATCTGAAATGGCTCACAATGGCATCCCTGGAGGCTGTGTGTTTCAGTGCCGGTGGTGAGCGCTGTGAAAATGGGGCCGTTACTGCATCGGGCATCAGTTACGTGGGGTATGGTGGGCTCGCGACGATACGACAGGTTTATGTTTCTAGGCGCACCTTGAGTTCAGGGTGAACACTTTCTCACCAAGACTTTTAATGTGTAAGGGATTATGTAATATTATGCCAAAGAAGAGACGGTTTCTGATGTCGTTGGTGTTGAATTTGAGCGTGGTTGTGCTCTATTAATTGCCGTTTTCAGGCGGCGGGATCGGCTGTTCTATGTCTTGGCTGCCCTCACTCCCACCTCCTGCTCCAGGGGTTTTCCTCTCTTCTCTCAGAACTTCCTGCCTGTCCCTTATCTCTTGTCACAGTGTTCTCAAACACACATGCTTGCACATGGGAGGCTATTCTGAATCGCCTGGACTCATTACATTGATTTAAAGAGCTGCTGCTGAAAGATTTTTTTTTTCTGGCTCTAAATTTAATTTCACAGATGTGAAATGGCAGCTCTTCGTCTAGTGTTGCTTTTTTTTTTTTTTACATTGTAGGTGTGTCGGAAGAAAATGTGTGTTTCCCAAACTGACTAAAGACTTAGTATCTTCATTTAAAAATTAAATGATAAAAAAAACAGCAATCTGACACAAAGATGGATGCTCAATTTGGTAACTTCATGGCCATTCTCATCCCTAATAAAGGCTCTTCCATCGTCACTGGATCATGTTGTTAGAACTTGTGATTTCTGAACGCCATTCTTGACACTTTTTTTTTTTTTCTCCTTTTCCCTTTCTGTGACTTGCTGTCTTCTCCTGGGCCTTAGTTAGGCTTTAGGCTTGTGTGTATGGAGTCATGAGGAGTGGGTGTGATTTATCTCCCTCGGCCCCTCTCTAGCCCCCTCCACTCCAGCAGGCCCAAAGGAAAGAGCCGAGTTTGCTTGAACGAGACCCCAGCATTAGCTGAAATAAACCTTCCTGCTGCTGGTGGTGAAAAATGTCCTGTGATTGGCTAATTAATCAGTCAAAAGGGGAGCGTCGCGGCCTGTGACTTGAGGGACCCGAGCAGGCGACCGCTGAGGGCCTGCTGATAAATGGACTCCCTCCTGCTTCATACATCAGTGAAACTTAGTCATTTTTTACCACTGCTCTTTGAGTCAATGGCGGATCGCTAAGGTCTACGCTTATATATTTCAGGTGAAACTCCACCTGTATGTGTGGAGTGTGTTTCAGACGGGCACTTGATGGTTCGTCCACTTCACTTGCTCAGTTTTGCCGATTCAGCACTTTTAAAAGGAAATAAAAAGTTATCGCCATATTTTAAAAAAAAATGTGATTCTGCTAAGAAAAGAGCAAAAATTTGTTTGAGGTTTAAACAAATAGAGACTTAAAAATGCTGAAAGGCAATATTTATTTGGAAATGTTTTCGATGCGGATTTGATCTAAAATAGTGGTTTGTATTTGCTGATTATCAAAATATGCAAATCTCAACAACCTTTAACAACCTGTTGCTTTACATTTGACTCTTTAAAGCATTGAACATGTTTTGAATGCACTCATTTGAACATTTGATTTGAATTTTTTTTTAAACTAACACGTATAACACATTTTGTAACATAGTTTTACAATAAATGTTTACAGAATATTATAAACATTTTAAAATAACAATCACTGATTTAAAAACTTAACCGTTTTTAGGAAACAATGGTTTGGTTATTCATAGTTGTATATTACTATTAATAAACAATTACACTTATTTATAACTTCTTGGTCAACTGGTCAAAAACTATCAACTGTAGATGCATAATTTCATTTATTTATTAATTTTTCATAGAAGTTATCTATTGCTAATTAAAATGGACTCTTACTTATCGCAACCCCTCCACCACCTTCCCAAATAAGAAATCTCTGTTCCAGTGTATTCAAAATGTGCGCATAATATTTGTGATTAATTATGAATTTATTTTTTTTTTCGAATCAAGACCGTCTAGCCACAATTCCAGTCAGGCGGCTCCCCTGGCCGTGACCCCATCACCCCCTCCGCCAACCGTGGCCTCTCCCACTCCCACACCAACTCTTACACAAAGCCGTGAGACTAAAGGATGGTACCTGTGGCTGCTCTGAATCAGCCCACGCCCGTCTTCATGAAGGATCACTGCCTCGTCCCCCAACAACACCGTCTCACCAAATGAGAAAGAGACCTCTACCATTTGGCATATGTGGCAGGGAATTTCTTATCAGAGATGCACTATATTTTTTGCTGCACTTAAAATTCTTAAAATTGTTTAAAATTTGTTACATTGGACATGAATGGTCGACTGGGTTGCTAAAATTTCTATTTATTTACAGACTCGATCGTTATAAAACGCATCTGTCGTCCTTGTGGTTCTAAGCACAGTATTAATAGTATTAATTGATTTCTAGTAGTAATCTAGTATTGATTTTTATTTTATTTTTTTCCACCTTAATGCCTGATCATTTAAAAAAAAAAAAAAAACAAACGGCAAAGCAGCATGGCACGTTGCAAACATGTTCCGCCGCTCGGCTAATGCAACAAGCGACGCCTGTGCACCGGTCTTCAAAGACATGTTTGTTTTCAAGCCCTAATATGTTCTCAGATAACATCTAATTGCCTCAAACAAAAGCTCAGCCTCCCTCACGCTGTTGACAGTGCTGCGTTGCCGCCGCTACAGAATAATGAAGAAACGGACCGAAATCACTCCTCATTACAAACCTGCCGGCAACTGGCTTCACGCCCATGCCAACCCACAGACATGTACAAATGAGGGTAAAAATAAAGCGGATAGCTGAAGTGAAATTCTACAGTCATTGTTGGTCTAGACAGGACTGCCCTGGCATGGTGATTACAGTACGAACAGAGGAAGCGAACAGCCTGACGCGTGGAGGAGCCACCACCACCGCTGTTTTCACCGGCCCTGACTCGTGTTTAATCACCGCCAGTTTAATCTAATAAATCACAGCAGGGCAGAGAATAAATGGTGTGTCCTCCATCTTGAGGCTGACACTTCTGCTCCTCGGAGGGCACGGAAAGGCAAACACTTTACATTGTAAAGCAAGCAGAGTTTAGTGATGATGCCCTATGCAGAGTGTAGTCATAATTTGTTACTGCTGAGAAGTAATGAAGTCTGGCTGGATCACTCCGAACCGCTTTGGTTTTGAATTGCCAAATATCAAGGCCAGCAATTTCATTTGATGAGGTTAAATCTCTAAACCAGCGTTTTAAATTTAGGGCGAGCATAAAATCGAAATGGTGTGTAGCGGTTTGCTTTTTTAAAAATTCTGGTCCAATTTTTTATTTTTTATTTTTTTGGACTATTGGGAGCACTTGAAATTGTAAAATACCATAATTATTTACAAGTGTAAAAGTGTATGCCTTAAAAGTTTTAAGTGAAACAATCAAATAAAAAAACTGTATTTGTAAATTTGAGAGCACTCCAAATTGTAATAAATTAATTTATAAGTGTCAAACATGTGTAGTCAAATCAAATAAGCTGTATTTGTAACCTCAGGGCAATTAACAGGACTGGACAATGCAGGAGTGGTACAGAATGACAGTTTTTAGTACAGTAAAAAGAAAAGCTTTGTGCAAAGAGCGTGAAAAATATTTCCAAAAATTAAAATTCTGTGTTTCAAGTGATGTAAAAAAAAAAAAACTGGCGTAAATCAAGGTAATGGCTGGTGTTCTGTATCATTATGAGAATATAAGGAATAAAAAAAAACGACGTTTATTAGTGATGCGACTTGTAGTCCTTAAAAATATAGGTATTTTGATTTTGGCAATCAAATGACTTGACATAAAAATCAAACATGGATCAAAATCGGAATTCACTCTCCAAGATCTTACAAGGAAGGAAATTTTACTGGCCCTTTTACGTCCGTACTCTCGCATAAAAAAAAAATTATATGAACATGTACGTTTGTATTGGATCACATGATTTTTCGTAATTGGTCATTTTGGTTTGTTCCAGCAAATCGAGTAATTGCGTATGTTGAAATTCTCATTAAACTAAGAAAGGCCTTGTATTGCGTGGGTGCCACCTGTTTTGCTGTCCGCCCACGTGAGTGGTATGAAGGATGGCGTGGCAGGGCGCCGCTCCTCATCAGGGAGGGACAGCTGGGTAATCTGGGTCCCGATCCATAGGCCCAGGCCACCACCAAATTTATAATAGTGGCAGGACAATGAGATTGCTCCCGCACAATCAGCCCTCTTCCCAATATTGTCTTGATATCCATCGGCCTGAGAGCATAATGGTCTGGGATTTATTTTGTTTTCGAATATAGTTTAACTGAATTCCCTTAAAGGAGGCAAGATGTTTCCAAAGAGGGTTTTGTATAGACAAGATAATACATTTTTTTTATGGACAAGAATAATGAATCAGGAATTCAGTTATTGGCTAATTGATTGTGTTTTTGTTTTTTCTTTACTCTCAGCGGGTGGTGTGTTATTTTCTTGCATTGAGGTGTGTGTGCTGATTTCAAATACGTTTTCAGCTACCTGTCGCATAATTGAAATGGTAAATATGAGACATAAGCTCATGTAGTTTTACATGAGTAAAATGTAAATGTAAGTGTAGTTTTAGAGATGCCAACAATTCCGCTTTTATTTTGAAAAAAAATCTACCTGAATTTTTTTCGATTAAAACTAATTTTGTAATTTTACATGTACATTGCTTTTAATCTATTTGTTTTATTTTACTTTATTTTTTGCTGGCACTTGAAGTCTTCCCGGAATCACCGTCCAAGTGTTGCGAACCATCTCCCTGAAATAGTCAGGTTTTATTTATATAGTGTAGTTTTATTGTACCATATTGCAGTCTTTAATCCCAGGACACTAGAAGTTCTCAGTGCTGACATGGCACATGCAGAGCTAAACTAGCGTAGTCAGAGCAGCGTGTCTTCACGGGAGGATTTTTACTTTTGTGTTATAAATTAGGGAGACTCTGACATCGCACGGAGCCGGACAAATTAGTTGCCGTTTTCAGCAGCAAATTCAAAAGTGTTGTCACAAATCTTCTGCGCTGTAAAACGCATTCCAAGGCTTTTTGACACTGTGTTCTTTCCCCGGCCCGGCTCGGACAGTCTGCCGCAGTGGGTTGGCGTCAGCGTGGATGTCTTGTTCTTCACTTTCCTCGTCTCGGTCTTTTGAATGTCCAGATCCAGCCCCCACCTCGCCCGCCGCCCAAAGCAGGAAAGAGCCCGTAGCTCCTGCTGCAAGGCCTTATCTGAACGCCACACACTGTTCAGGGAACGCATCCTCTTCCTGGGGCCTCCCATCTGCCAGGAGGAGAGAAAGAAATCAGGCGAACGAGAAGCCAAAGAAGCTCTGAGAAAATCCACAGGCCCGTTTTGGTCACACGTGGGTCATCCGAGCTGGGTCTGGTTTGTTTGCGTGGGTGTCTGTGTGTGGCACGGCCCACGGCGCGCTCAGCACTTCTTTCGCACATTACAACGATAAGCCTAATGGGGGTCCCCAGGCGAGACCCCGCACCACACACACTATCACCACCTCTCTGATAAAGAGGATTTCCCCCCTCACTCCATCTTTCTTCCTCCTCTTCTCCCCAGTTTTTTTTCCCCCTCTGGAGAGTATTTTCACAGATCGCTTCAGAATGCCCTCAAGTTGTTTGTCTAAGACCCCGCGACGTGATTTCGGACACGTTTTCTGAAGACGCGTTTAGCCGTGCAGCTTTCTGCAGACGGATGCTGCGCTTGCTTGAAGACTAAATGGCCTTCAGTTTGCTCGCTGTGGAGGTTTACTGAACTTTTGTGGACAGAGTCCTGTATATCTTGAGTGCATTATTGAAAAAGAAATAACTTTTGGTTATTTTGGGTAAAGTTGAAGGTTTCTGATTGTCTGTCAAGCTTTCTATTTATCTATTTTACTTTGAGGCTTTCATTGGATTCCATTTTTGTTATAAACCGTTCTTTTACGGCTCCAACTGTTAGCCATAAATCTCTAATATTTATCTTAATTTACAGTCAAAATGTAGGATTACTGCTCATTATATAGTGTTTTATTGTATATGTAGTGTGTTTATTATATAGTGCGTATATACATATTTTTTTTTAATGGCCTTTTGAAAAATGTAAGGGCTGTTTTGCTCATGCTAATCTTTGGCAAAGTCCAAATGTGTAAAAAAAAAAAAAAAAATTCCTGAAAAAACAAAAACAATTCACACTCAAGTTCAAGACTCACTTAAAATCTTTAAACAAATGTAATTACTGTTTGTTTTATAATTGAGGATGAAGTATGTGCCTTGGTGAAGACTAATTTAAAAATTTTTATATTTAAATTTTACCCAACCGTTTTCTAATTAGCATACCGTTACGTTTCTAATTGCAATGTTCATCAACTGTCCTGATGTTACATTTTGTATCTGCTGCATTCTAAAGTTACATATGTTTTTGACCGTTGCATGTTTTAATGAAGCTTTTTATGCTACTGATGCGAGGTCAATGCAGTGACACATTACACAACTTCTTTAACTGTTTGGGCAGTTGTTAATTATCTTACAAATGTTATCTTACACGTTCAAATGCACTTACAGCCGATCTACGGTGGCCGCATGCGTGTCTCTTCTGTTTGTTTTTATGCAAGCAAAAAGGATTAAATATTTAACTGTAGCGACTAAGACTCGGTCTCGAGCTAAGAAAAGCGCTATATTTATAAACTTGAACTGGAATCTGGAAAGAACAGTTTTTATTGAACAACTGAAGCTTCCTATCAAACAAATAACAGCAGTAGGTTCCTTTTATTTCTGCATCAATAGCTCTTCTGAACCTCTTGTAACTAAGAATATTGACTAAAACGACAAGAATGACATTCCATGGGAAATATTCATCCCTTTATATTTCTTTTTTTCTTTCTCTTATATTTTGGCTTGGAAACTTTTTAAGTTGAATATTTTTAGATTTTTAGTGCTGTCAAAGTTAACACATTAACGAAACAAGTGTTTATTTAGTGTTGAGTTTACATTAATTTACATATTACATCTCATTATCCAATATTTCAAGCTTCAGTCATTTAATCGCGATTAATTTGGTCCGGTAAGTGCGATTAACTAGTTAAACGAATGAATTGTTTGACAGCCTTAGTTATTTTACTATAATATTAATATATATTTTTTTACTCTTGATGTTAAAATTTATCAAATCTTACGCAATAAATTAGTTACTACCACAACAAATAAAAAAAAATCTATTGACCAACAGACTAATTGATTCAAATAGTGTCTTTCAAGTAATTACAAATTACACAGTTCAGTGGATTGTTTAAATATTGTTTTGTATTTTCTTTAATTAGACTGAAATGTGTTTTATATTTAATAATAACATTTTGAATACAGTGCAGTTATTATTATTGTAAACTGTTAATTTGTAAAAAATGAAGTTTTTTTTTAATGAAGTACGTAATTAACTATTGTACACTATTTCAGGAAGCTGTAATTGTTTATCAAGCAACATTTACAATCTAAATTTTTAGGTTTGGCTTGAGTAATGTTTTTCTGAGCGATAGAAATCTTCACCAGAAATCATTGGACATTAAGAAAATGAAGATTGAGAATGAGAAACAATGTCTGTCGTGTAGTGATGTGGCCTTTACAATCCATTTCAAGTGTCAGCTACGGGTTTTGCACTTTTCTTCACTTGCAATAAAAGTGGTGGTTTGACCAGTGGTGGAGTGACAACACCCAGCATGCAAGTTTTTCAAGAATCCACATTTACGCAATGGCTTCTAGAGATGCACATCCACCTCAAGTTTTTGTTTACCATTTCATTTTCATACTAAGCATAAAAACATTCATTTTTATCCTAAAACTTTAACAGCCTGAGAATAAGGCTAACGTTTCCTGATTACTTTTCAAACAGTGTGATGTCACTAGATACACTGGGCAAGTCTCGGCTTGACGGGATGTTGAGTGACAAGTTATTTAGTATTTAATGACACGCACGGGGATAAATTGTGTGTGTGTGTGGGTTTGGGGGGGCATTATGATGCATTAAATTCTAACTGATTTACTGTAACTGTGTGTGTGTGTGTGTTATCCTGTTACACACACAAACACACACAAATTATACAAGTATAATATATATTTGGCGCTTGATCATATAATACAGTGGCTCCCAACCTTTTCTTGTTTGAGGCATCCTTGGAAAGCCTTTCAAAAGTTCCCGGCACCCTTATAAGGAAATAGATATTTAAAATCTCTGTAGCTTTATTATTATTATTTATTTATTTGTTTCATTTCGAGAGTTTGCATGCAACAACACCTTATATCTAGTCCTAGATATGAGAATACTGTTTACACTGATTCTGCCTTAATTAAAAAAAAAACATTTTTTTCCCCGAAATTTTGGCGGCACCCTCAAAAGATCTCACGGCACCCCTTAGTGCCGCGGCACACTGGTTGGGAACCACTGATATAATATATAAAATCATTGTTTCACTTTTGTGTGGTTTTCAAGTTTGCTTTTATTTTAAATACGTTTTTGTGTTTTAGGAAAGCGGTGTGGAGATGGAAATTGATGAAGACACAAGGAACTGCCACTCAAACCCCAATGTGCCATTACAAACGGTGACCAGCACGATGTCCATGCAGGAGTACTTCACCCAGAGGATGGCCCAGATCAAGAAGGCTCGTGGAGGAACGGCCACTGCTCCGTCTGAGGACTGTGATGCGTCACCTCCACCGAGTTCACCTGCCTGTGTGGAGGAATCCATGGAGCAATCCAAGAAGAAGAAGAAAAAGAAGAAGAGTGAGAAAGAGAATAAAGATGTAGTAGAAGAGGTGGAGGACGAGCCCTCGACCACAGAAACTGGAAATGGTGCTGAAGATCAGTGTAAGAAGAAAAAGAAGAGGAAACAAACGCATAACGATGAGGATGGAGGTGAAGTGTCCGTCACCCCAGCCGTAGATAACGAAGAGGAATCCTCCTCTCGACGGAAGAGGAGGAAGAGCAAGAAAACATCTCAGACAGAGACTGATATAGAGCATGCAAAAATAGAAAATGAAAATATGGACCATGGTGATTTGATTCAAGCTAAAAAGAAGAAAAAAAGCAAGAGGCATGAAGAGGAGAGTGTGACTGAAAATAAACCCAAATAGAGCAAGATAAAGAAGAACAAATGACTTCTAGAAGCTGCGAGATCATTGACTTTCACATCATGATGATTTTGATATTTTAGTACTGTAAATGGGAACGACTCGATTAAATTCTTCACATCCGGTGCTGGGCTTAGTATCTGCCTAGAATAAAAAAGTCCATGTGCCATTGTGTCTTTAACTACAAACTTTTAAACTACAAAGTTTTAAAAAATTAGTTTTAACTAAGTTTTTCCGACTCCATTATTACACAAAGTGGAAGATGAGGTTTTTGAAACGTATGGGTGGGCAATGTTAAAAAGTTGCAGGTAAATGTACTCAAAAACATGTTCATAGAAAAACTGATACATTGTTTCAACAAGCCAAACTGTTTTTAAATGTCTTTTATCTAGTGTTTTTACTATGTTACTCTTAGTCTTTCTTCTTTGACAAAAAAACAGAACAAAATAAAAGTAACTTTTTGCTATTCCTGCCTTTTCAGTGCTGACCTGTTAGGATATTTTTGGTACAGTAGGCGTGACGCTCGTCTTCCTCACTTTTCCACTCGCATAATCGTGTCAATCTTTTTCTTCGCAAGTTGTGCAAAACGCGGCCTTTTGTTTTGAGACGTTTCTTGTACATTAACTCAGACTGATTGATGGTTTCAGACGTAAAAACAGGTTTCCAATCGGTCATTTTGGTTTTCTTTGAACTTTACGTTTTCTTCTAGTTTCTCTCCTGCTTTCAAATATCAAAATCCGCCATTTGTAGATAACCTGAACGCTTTTTTTTTGTCAGCAGTGTTTACCCCGTAAGAATTAAACAAACAGGCAGTTTTGAGACATGGATCATGTGACTTAATTTTAATCTCACTTATTATCCACATATCCTTAATGATGTCGCTAAACACACACTTTTCTTTTGCTTGGTGTGTGATTAATGATGCGCCTCTCGGTGTGACCGCGCTTTTCTTTGTTTCGCCTAATGTTGCCTATTGGGTCTCGCTTAGCCGTGTGTATTAAGCATATATGCGTGAATCTTGTGTTGGTTCAGAGTAACTGGCAACAAATACACAGCTTTTGTTTAAAATCCTAATGACCTTGTCACATGGTCAATATTGATCCTCTAGAAATCTGCAATACCAGAGGATGTCCTGTTTTACCAGATTAATCCAATCCCAGAGAACTGACGTTTTCTGCCTCTGTTTGTTCACCTTCGTGGGCATCTGTTGAGAATTCTTTTAAAAAAAATAATAATAATAATCAGCTAGAACAAAGATTTTTTTTTTTTCTAGAAAATGGTGTATGGGATCAAAAACCCAACAAGATAACCTTGTTTGGTACTTGAGTAGGCGTGTGGAGCAAAAGGGGGGAAAAGGAAATAGAAAGCTTATGTTTACACAGAACGACAATTATAGAAGCTGTCACATGGCAACGGCGTCGTTTATGCGGTTTGTCCCATCGTTACATGACAACATGGAGCAGCCTTGTGTTTCTGGTGAGTGCGACACATCCAACCTGTTCTCTTGCTTAGTTGCCCCCCCACCTCGCAAGATGTCTACTTTCAGAAGAGAGCAGACATAGTTCCACATAAGCAGATTCACAAATACACCAACAATCTTATGTTTTGTTTTGAACAGCTGATTCTCCCTACTATTTTTTTCTAGTTTTTGAGATTCGTTTTTTTAGCCACTGTATCGTTTCCACTGCTCACTGTTCATTAAAATGACCTCTTCTGTTTTTTTCCCGTACAAAATGATTTGAACTGCTCTGCAATTGTGAAAAGCATATATAAATATATATTAAATTAATAAATAAACTAATTAAACAATAATAAGTGAATGATTTAATGTGAATGGATTGAACAATTCTATCTTCAATGGAATGGAACCATTTCAAATTTAATGTATGAATATTGAATTGTTGAAATATTGTTATTTTTTTTTATTTTTTTTTTTTTAATTGAACCTTTATTAGTTGAGTTATTATATTGAATTGTAATTTATTAAAATAGGTTTAATAGCTCCATGAAGCTATTGCAACATCGCTTTGTTTTTCAAAAGACGTTTTATTTTTTTTCCCTATATAAATCATATGGTCAGAAGTAGACATTACCTATATGCCGTCATGAATTCCTTTGCAATTAAGTGTTTGTGTGCCACACCTAAACACTGCTGCAGGTAGCCTGAGGAAAGCAGGAAGTGCTGCCCGTTAGTGTTTTTGCAATCTGGGACTTTAAGCTTCTCTTCCTGTTAGTGCTGCTGGAGAAGGAACGAGTAGCTTGGTGTCTTGAGTCCCACTCACTTAAACTGTAACACCCCCCCCCCCCCTAACATACACATATACACACACCACACACACACACACACACACACACACATTTTTTTATTTTATTTTATTGTAGTTTAAGTCCCACTTTAAACCACAACCAGTCGACTGGAATCATTGTAATTTTTTTTCTGGTTCAGTCCGTTCCTGTTGCCCACTCAGGCATCAGTCACTTGCAGTGTTACCGGTTTTGAAGAGCGAGTGGGAGGAAAGTCTTCTGACGAGTGAAACTTTGCTTACGTCAGTCTGAAACGCGTGTTTTCCCCACTTTTACTGCACTTTTCAGGCGTGGCCTAGCGCGTAATTAACACCAGGTTGTTATAGTGTTTTTCAGGAAAAAGTTTCATAGAACTAAATGTTTTTTATTTGTCAGAATTAATTGAAAGTTATAAATATTGTTCTGTTTTGTTTATTTTTTGTTGTCATCGCTGTTTTGAACATTAAATCGAATTCTTTAAATCAATTTTAATAATTTTCATAAAATGGTACATTCTTGAGTAAAAGGATATCTTACTGAAAACATTATTGCGTTACAAGTCACATGGGTAAAAATTGTGAAGTGTCCAATTTTAAAAAGAAGTTTAAAAAAAAATCTTACATGCAGTAAATTTAGGCTAAACACGCCAAAAAAATGTCAAAAACAAGAAACGTTTTAAGAAAGATTTCATTTCCTAATACTGTATAGAAATATTTTAACACCTCATGTTTTATAATGGTAGAACAAAATAGTTTAAAAAAGAATTAACAAAAACACCAATGTGCAAAAAAGTGCAAAGCTTATTCACGTTCATGTGATTTAGCTCATAAATAGCATCCAGTACTTTCAGCACCCTGCAGATGGCGATATCGCCCAAGAAATTACAAAAGGTGCAGACTTCAAAAGTATTGGAGTATTGGATTAAAATGTAGTCAAGTAGAGAGTAAAATCTGCGTATATATTCGATACTCAGAACAAAGTAGCAAAATATGTAATGAATAAGAAATTAAGTACTCAAGTACTTTACACTGTTAAATTGCGTTTAGAACGGCAGATAACAATTATTATTTAATAATGTTATTTATTTATTTTTTTTTAATTTGTATGTTATGTATTTTTTTGTTTTTGTTTTTTTAAATAGTTTTTCAAATGAAGTCTTCAACACAGAGAACATTGGGAAAGCTCTCATCCTTAAGCAAACTCTTTAAATCACCTGAAGCGACAGCCATGAGGCGGCTTGATAGTAAATATGTTGAAATATAATTTTTCATCTGTGATTTTTTTTTTCTTTTTTCTCTCTTCCCTCTGTCGCGAGTCTCAGGTTGCAGTCAAGGAGGAGCTGAGATCCTCCCGTGGGCCTGTGCTGGAAGCTGCTCCTCACATATAAAGCGCTTCCCAATGCCGGAGGAAGCAGTGAATCACAGCTTCACAGGGGGAGTCGGGCGCGCGCGCATCTCTCTCACACACTCCTCATCCACACGCTCATTGATGATCAAGTTGTCGATTTAAAAACAAAACGTGAGGACAACTATTGGTCACGTTAGCGCCGACCCAATAAGAAAGTTTGAGTAAGCGGAGGCTGAAGTTTGGCTCGCGCACATGGCTGCTCTGATAAGCGCGTACTCGTCCTGGCCGGAGAGCTTTGAATGCACCGCGGGAAACGCGGACGTACCTGACGGACACACCTCTCACAGAGCTCCCGCGGACAAGGTGTCGGAGCCGCGCATCAGGAGACCCATGAACGCCTTCATGGTGTGGGCCAAAGATGAGCGCAAAAGACTCGCAGTTCAGAACCCGGATCTCCACAACGCGGAGTTAAGCAAGATGCTCGGTGAGACCCCCATTTCATTCCGCTACTACTACTACTACTAATAATAATAATTATGTGCATCGATACTAATCATGTGTGTTATAATAATTTGTATTAAATTATGATTTGTTTTTTTTTTTTGTTATCGCCGTCGTTCGCACATTTTGACGCTCCCGGAATTTTAAAAGTGAGCACACTGTATGTATTTTCGTTTTACTCTTAATTAAGAGTCTCAATCTTATTTTGTACATGTAGTTTTTTTTAACGAAGTGAAGTTTTAAAGCGCTAGTCTATGTAAAACGGACTTAAACATTTGAAAATGAGTTTTTTAATTCGGGACAGATATATGTGTAGATAATATTTGTTGTTGAATCTGTTAAAATCCTAAATCACCTTTTGATTAAATAACAGTAAAATCTGAGTCAGAGAAAAATACATTATTTTGATATAATACATTTTAAAACAAATCAATCAGGTTAGTTGAAAACAATATTGGAATTATTTATTGTATGATCAGTTATTCATACAATTTCAGTTTTTAAAATGTTATTAATAATTATAAAATACATTTTTAACATTTACAACATTTATTTAACAATATTTTAAACAGATTTTTAGTGATTTTTAATCCTTGAAAGTATATTTCTATAAATATTCTATAAACACAAAAATATTGTATTTTACCAATACATAAAAGCCACAACAATTCTTTGTTTGTTTCCAACTGTATAAGAACCTTTTAATGAAATTAAAAGTCAAAGTAATTCCTTATGTCAGTAATTTTTAAAGATTCCCCAAAAATAATTTTTAACCGTAAACACAGCCATAAAAAGATTATATGGGCTAAATTATAAAAGTGCGTAAAATTAAATTTTATTCCTTACATTATTATTCCTTGCAACACTGTGACATTTTAATTAAGTTTGCCGATTTTATTTTCTCCCCCAGGAAAGTCATGGAAAGCCCTAACTCCACCGCAGAAGCGTCCGTACGTGGAGGAAGCGGAGCGTCTGCGGGTTCAACACATGCAGGATTACCCCAACTACAAATACCGCCCTCGCAGGAAGAAGCAGCTAAAGCGTATTTGTAAGCGCGTGGACCCCAACTTCCTCCTGACCACCCTGGGTCCCGACCAAAACGCCCTGCCGGATCCCCGAGGCTGCTGTCACCCTCTGGATAAAGACGAGGAGGGCGGCGTGACCGTTGCCTTCGGTTCTCCTGGTGCTCCTCTTCCCGGCGTCAGGATCTTCAGAGATCCGGCAAATTCCAACAGCAGCTTTGACACGTACCCGTACGGCTTGCCCACACCACCCGAGATGTCCCCGCTGGATGCTGTGGACCACGAACATCAGACCTACTACTCGCCCTCCAGTTCCATCTCCACCAGTTCTTGTACGTCTTCCTCATCATGCCCGGAGGAGAGACGTTCCACCCCGGCACACATGAGCAATCCACCCCCCTACCATCCCGACTACTCTCAAACTACATCTCTGCACTGTGGAAGCTCCCACCTGGGTCACATGCCCATGCCTCACCCAGCAAGTGGGGCGACCCTCATCCCTCCGTCTGCGCTCTCTTACTACAGCCCATCATACCCTCAAATCCAGCTCCATCACGGGCCTCATCTGGGCCAGCTTTCTCCTCCTCCGGAGCAGCTGGAGAGCTTGGATCAGCTGAGCCAGGCTGAGCTGCTGGGCGAGGTGGACAGAGATGAGTTTGACCAGTACTTAAATTCCACCAGTTATCACCCAGAGCAGGGCAGCATGACGGTCACAGGACACATTCAGGTTGCCCCCGCTTCCGTTTGCACCAGCGGGACAGAAACCAGCCTCATCTCCGTGTTGGCCGATGCCACGGCAGCCTACTACAACAACTACAGCATTTCATAGACACCAAAGCCACGACGGACTGAAGGAGACGATGGACTTTACATGGGTCAGTGGTGTGTGGGGGGGCAACAGGAAGTCAATGGACACCTCAGGGATGCACAGATAGAAAAATCATACATTCATTCTCATCTTTGTTGGCGAACGGAGAACGGAAGTGGGGGGAATTCGGACAAACTGGAAATGTCCTCACATCTTTCTATAAAAGCATGTACATATGCTAAACTGCTTATTTATATATCTAATTGCTTTGCATTAAAGCTTATTGTATTGTTTTTGTTTTATGTTGAACTACATATACAAATTTATGATTTTTTTTTTCTCATTTTTTTAAATCTTGGTTGCTTTACCTCAGTTATTATTTATGTGAGGCTGTTTCTCTCCGTTTGTCCTTTTAAAGAGCAAAGTCAATTTAAAGTAAATTCTTCCATTTTCTTTCCATTTTTAATAAATAAAACCTTTAAATGTTTTAATAATGCGAATGAACATTGTATGCCAGTTTAGTTTGCAATTTTACTTAAATTCAAATACATGAGTGAGGTCATTTTATTCCAAACCACCCAAATGTTGATAACGGAGTTGAATGTAGCTCGAGTTTAATGTTGATGAACACTGTTGTGTTTTTATAATAAATGACAAATGTATATCTCCATATTAATACAGCACAGTGGTTCTGCCTGTAAAATTGACCGCGAGAAAGCAAGTTTGTTGCCGATGCTCTTCGTTTTGTGATATTACAAGTGATTGTTCTGAGGTCCCTGATCTAGACGGCGCTGAATAAACTCTAACTATCAATGCCGGTGAATAGACTCGTGCTTTTCAAAAAATCCATGCGCCAACGTTTTCATCGAATCAATTATTACTGTATTTTTCATCTATTAGGCGTTCTTAAAATCGAAAAAATTTATTACAATAGACGTTGCGCCTTTTAATCCAGAAAAAGTGCAGCTAATTTGTGACAAATGTGTGAAAAAAATCAGATGTCTGATTAAGATGTTTATTCATGATGCGCCTGATAATCCAGAAATTATGGTAATGGTTACTATTTATGTTCACTATATCGGGTTTAGATGTTATACAGCAACATTGTTTATCGCAGAACTGTAATTAGCAGAATGAACTATTTATTTGTAGCAATTAGGTTTTTGCGCACAATTTGAATTTGCACATACATTTTGTAAGAAAAATAATGAAAGATTATAATCTCAGTCACTGATTTTAGTGGATTAGGGCTTCTGTTGTGTGTAACAGGCCGTTGCTACAACCACCCCGCGTTCCCAGTTTACCATCACCAACCGCCATTATTCTCTCACTTTCACTCCTCCGTGGATCCGAGGATTAGTGTAAAACAGGCTGAGCTGTGTCTCTCCCCGCCTCGCTCCCCTTTGTTTCCTCCCGTGTTATTCTGGGTTCGTGTCTTAAGCTAAATGTTGGAGCTCCCGTCCAACCCTGTATCTTCACCCCCCCGTCCTATCTTGCTGATGCAGACTTTCATAATCTCAGCGAAATAAATAAATACACTTCGTCCCCGTCGACTATTTTACACATTCATCGTTTTTTATTTGTCTCCCTCTGTGTCTCTTTTCAAATTCCTCCTCTTTTTCGATAAAAGGAATCTGAAGTGGGGGGGCAGGGAGGCGGTGGCGGGCGTTTGACAAATCCTGGAGTCTGGCTTGGTCTTCCTGCGTTTTTTGGGAACGGTTGAGTCGTGTTTCTTGTAAAGAGGATGTGGCGGAGAAGCAGTGTTTCCTGCCTGATAAGAGTAAAGCTTCTCTCCGTCAGGATGTTTGGGCCCCGGCCGGTCCCCGCATTAAAAGAGCCCATGGCGAGGGAAAGGGAACCTGCTGTTCGTTTTAGCAAGGAGGAAACATGGCTCTGCTTGATTAATATCTCTCACCGTGGTTTTTTAGGGCTTCGATTTGACCCGGACCTTCTCTGGTCCGGCCACACACCGGGCTGCAGCAGAGATTTTACTCATCTGTCTCTGTCAGTGTTGAAGACAAGCGCTCGTAGCTCCGTCAGTGCGGTGCTCTTAATGAAGCATTCATCACATCATCGAGGCTGTTTTTCATGCCACAGTTTGTGAAACCAGGGATGGATTGGGGGCCGCAGACTGGACTGAGCGCCTGTGACCCAGACCACCCTGAGGATCAGGGTTAGTGGACCCAATATTCCACTGCCTTAAGGGAAGGGTAATGTAGGGTGGAACTGAAGCTATTAATGCTAAACATTTCTCTGTACTGTAAGCAAATGCAAGAAAACTTGTCCCTACAATTTTACAATTTTAGTGAAACTCGGTTTCTAGCTGTGGTTACTTTTCTGAGCAGGCTTCTGTTCCTGGAAACCAAAGCAAGCAAGCAACTCATCTGCTGCGATCTGTTCCGTGAAACCTGATCAAATCACACAGTGATAATGAGAAACACCCACAGAATGGCCTTTATGTTCGAGCTCCAAAATATCATTGTTAATTTGTCTGTCCATCCATCCATTCGTATAAACATTCATCCATTCCTCCATCCATTTCTCCATCCTTTCCTCCATTCATCCATTAATGATTCATCAAGGATTCCTCCATTCATCCATTCATTCATCATCCATCCATGATATATATATATATATATATATATATATATATATATATATATATATGCACACACAAATATACAGCATGCTTTGCATTCAAATGTGATCAAACATCAAACGTGTAATGTAAATTGGAACATAATAGTATTTACATTCCATATTATTGAACAATTTGAGACACATTTGAGATTCAAATCCAAAATATTTGAATCATGAAGTTGTGGAATGTCAGGCGGTTTTATTTTTTTCCTGTTTCCACAGCGGTGACATCACTGAATACAAAATATGAACGAGTTTGATGAGGCACACACCATCGTCTTCACAGCAAGTTCTTGCCGACCTTTCTGAGCACATCTGGGTAAAGTATTAACAGTCCTCAGAGACAGAAGATCAGGCTTATTGACGCTTCTGTCTCAGACATATTGGCTCGGTGTCTGACTATCTGTCTGGGAGTAGACAGAATTTGCTAATTATATCTTTAAAATGTAAGTCCATGTTATAAATGAAAACTGACATTTTTATCTGTTCAAATTTTATTTAATTTTAATCTATTCAACCAATGGGCTCTAAGTTAAATCTATTGATAATAATAGGTCAATAATATTTTTTTTATATTTTTCCAACCTGTTTTTATATTTCATCTTTTTTCCTAAACCTTAAAAAAGCATTGGAAACATTAAATAAAAATTTAAAACAGTATATAAATGACTTAAAATTGAAAGTTTTAATTGCTTTTCAATTAAACAAAGAAGCTACACATACCTATTTACATACATGCATATTTTCATTTAAAAGTTTAAAAAACCATTAAAAAACCTTATTTTAAATAGAATCAAGCCATATTTAACCCAACAAATTCCTCAAACTGAATGATTTAAATATAATCCCACAGAATATCACATCTTCCATCCTAAACTTACTGAAACTCCAAATGGAGCTTGTGTCTGTCAGCAAGGCCCGTACCGGCATGCGGATTGAGAAGAATAATAACACGCTTACTATTTATATTTGGCATCGTTTACCGGTGGCTGGGGATTATAGGTCTTGCTGTTTTCTCGCAATCCTGCTTATTGTGGTAAAACAACAGACTCGGCACACAGATGTGGTGCAGGGCCAGCTGAAGAATAGACCAGACCCGGCCCGGGGCCGCGTGCCATGTGGCAGAGCCAGCACACGGGTGCAGATGGAAACCTCCAGAAAACTGCAGGGATGCTGCGAAGGGCCAACACACACCCACCTGTACCTGTGTGTGAATACGCCAGCCGCGCCTGCTCCAGCACCTGTTTACCGTAGATACCGTGCCATTAACCGAGAAAATGAGGCTGGGATTCCGCTGCCAACCGCGGGAGAGCGAAGATTCTCTCATTCTCTTTTTTACGGAGGAAAGCGACTCCAACATCAGCATCTTCACGGCGTGTCACCTGCTCAGCATCGTCGGGACACTTCCTTCGCATACTAATCATATGTCTGAGAGAAACTTGCCTTTTTCTAAACGTGACACTACACATTAAAAGTAATTGAATTAGTTGAGGACAAAATTATTAGCCCTTCTACAAAATAGTAATTGTTTTAAAAGTACATTTCAAAAGTGCTTTTCGAGCAAAACAAAATTTAACACGGTATTTTTATACATCCTTAGATGTTTTTGCTAGTTTTTGCTGTTTAAAAGCACTACTAAAAATACTTTAAAACAATGATTGTTTTGTAGAGGGTTACTAATACTGTCCTCTACTAATTATATAGTAGTCATTATAGCTTGAAGTATTTTACCATTACATGAGCACTTGATATGTTAAGTTGATCATACTATTTTAAAATTCTCCTTATTTACCTTAGATTAAAAAATTTGAATATATTTTGTTTAGGTAATTGAATTAAAAAATTCAAATCATAATTTGAAACCCAAGCAATAATGTGATAATTGGTTCAATTGTGTGATTAAAAAAAAAAAAAACAAATTTTGTCTTTATAATTCATACAACTACAAGATCAAAACTTTATTTATACATTATCGATATCAATACAAAACTTAATTTATCACAGTACTCTTCGTTAAGACTTCATTAAGAGGTGTCATACAGATGAAGACATTTCTTAACCAATTCCACCTAGTAAAAATCTGTTTGCCAAATAAAGTTGTGACATCTGTGATAACCTCTGATAGGTTCCTGCATCTGATGCAATAGTGATTAACTTTAGGATCCTATTCCGCATCCTGAGAAAAACTCAACTTCGAGACTAATAATAACTTTAGCAGTTTACGTGACTTTCGTGTCAGGATCTTCCTCACTCGTGACCTTCGACCCCACAGAAGCTGATGTGTAGGTGTAATTAGTTTCTCAGTATCACATCTGATTGGTTCCTGATCACAGAAGCACTTACATCCTCGCCGGGCCAGCACGAGTCCGTCGCTCCGGCCACCGGCTTGTTTTTGTTAAGCACAGGAGATCCCAAGAGTCTCCTAACTCTTAACCTCAATGTGGAGGAGGATGTTCCTATTGTGCTTCCTAATTGCAATGTGGATCTTTCATTTAGTCGGTGTGAAGTCACGTCATTTCCTGTCTTGCTGCTGGCAGTGGTTTTTGGTGACGGCCCAAACACATGGAATTTTTTCCATAGTACGGAATGACCCATTTGAACATGTTTCATGTTGTTATTTTGCAGTCCGATACAATATTACTATAGATTATTCTGTGAAGCATAAAAAGAATAGTGCATTGAATGATCCCTAAAGATTATAATTGGTAATCTCTAAACAATCTCAAAATCAATAAATATATATTTAAATCATATATAGTCAGATTAGAGAATCAAAGAGAGGTTTCAGGCCCATTTCAGTTCTAAATTTATGGACGTTTGTAACATTTATTGCACAATATAATTGTAATACTGATAAATTGGTTACTTTTTTTAGGTGTGTAAATTGGACAGAAAACCAAGTTTTCCCGGTTTTCCCGAACACACACCTATGTGAGCCGACACAAAACATTTTTTTGAAGTCAATAACTACTGTCTGTGTTTACTCAACTAATTTCCTGAAGCCACACTAAATATTTTGGTGAGTGATGGTTTAAAATGCTCCGTCCTGTTACGTCTGGCTTGGACTTTATTCCTGCTGTAGACAAACCATTACAGGGAAAATAACAGATCGGAATCATTTTTTTACTTTAGTTTTTTTGGGTGTGAAAATGCAAACGCGCACACATGCACGCACACCCACACACTCGCACACACACCCACCCACACACACAAACATACACACACACACACACACACACACACACACACACACACACATACACAAATATCAAAGCCCCTAAATCCCATATTTACAATATACTTTGTTTTTGAAGAATTTTTACATTTTAAGAAACAGTGAACATGCAGACAACACTCTGACCAGACAAACCCCACAGAAAACAAGTAGTAAGTAAATAAATAAATGAAAAATAAAACCCACACATAAAACAAATACAATTTCAGCTGCCAAAATGTTGTCTTAATTTGTTCAGGAAATGTTTTTAAAACTTTCTATCTCACCTGGTTGAACTGGTTACCATCATTATGTGTCTCAGTGGCCAAGAAAAGATCCCCAAATTTTATAGAATTTCTGAATTGAGCTTGTCCTTGATTATCTGAGTCTCTCAATAAGAATGACAGAAATCATGTTCATATTCTACTTGTGAAATGTCTGTGGTGAGGGCGATTTCTAGTTCTTTAACGCAAATCTCTGATTCACAGTCATGCCCAGAGATAGTGATTGCTGGACTGCTGATGATAAATAAGTGCGCTCTGAAAACCCAAAAATCGTTAGTGGTAAAGAAAGATATTTTATAGGCTCTGGAACACGATAACACATTCGACCAAAATGCAAATTCCATCTTGACCCTCACACAAGCCTTCAAAGTTGTGGGGCTCACTTCACTGTGCTCACTTCAGTACAAAGACCTAATATTTTGGCCCTACTTTGACTAAATGTCTCTACACACGTTTATTCAAACAAAGGCTTTTCTGATGTCCATTACAGTGGGGGAGGATCGTAAAGAGGCTGACCTTGGATACCTCACAAAGTCCTATCATTTCCCTTCTTATGCGCAAACATTTTAGAACCCTGATGTTTATGAGTTTGAAAGGAATCTTTTCCTGTTGGATGGTCAGATGTGTTTCCTTAAGAGCTCTCTTCAAATAAAACAACACGGAAGTGAGTCACGGCGCCCCTGAAGCCTTTAAATGACACTTCTTGACAGGTGCAAAACAGGATGTTCACTGTGCAAGAATGCATCACTGTGGAAGAAACAAGCAGCCTCTATCCAAGATGAGAAAATTATGAAATTGAGCGTTGGCAGAGTAGTTGAATTCACTATTTTATTTTTTAAATAAAGTTATGTGTAGTGTTGTGGCCTTGTGGCAAGATGGACCGGTTTGAAACTCCAGTTCTTCCAGAACTTCTGTCGGGGTCTTTCTGGGGTTTTTTTGTGCTTGTCTTGGTTTCCTCCAGGTCTCTGTTTTTGCTCCCACACTACAGACAATCATGGACAACATTTTCCATAGGAGTGAGTGAGAGTGTGAATGTGTGAGGTTGTGAGTGTGTCTCATTCTCTGATTGGTTGGCCAGGGTGTGTGCCCCACATAGGTGTCAAAGTAAAAATACTTTACATAAAAGTCGAATTTTGGCTTATTTATACCTTACTTGAGTACATTTTATAATTGACTTTTTACTTCTTACATTTTTATGTGAATACAGTATCTACTTTCTACTTCTTACATTTAACAAAAAATAAAACCTATTTCGGTTTTATTTCCATGTTGTCATTGATCTAAAAAAACATCCAGATACATTGCACCATCCAGTTACGGTAAATTTGATTGTGTTTGGATGACATGTAAAAACACGTATCATTCCGACACTCTATTGGTTGTACGTGGTCCAAAATGTACATGTGGTACAGGGTCAATGAGGGCAAGCTTTTAAAGTAGGTACTTTTAAAGACTTTTTTATCATTACAATTCTAGTCATCAAAATTTCCCCTCTGAAACACGTTAATACTTAGTAGTGTGTTTGCTTTGTAATAAAATTGATTCATTTTCAATGTGATTATATACTAAATTTTAAAATATACAGTCCTATACCATTAAATGTCAATTTAGCCGATCATTTCGGCAACATTTTCCCCATGTATTACTTTTACTTTTATACTTCAAATAATTATCGAAAAAGTACTTTTTAAGGCGGTAACCTGCCTTCAGGCCCAGAGTTGTTGTTTTCTGACGCTCCCCATGACCTAGAAATGCAAAAGCAGTTCAGAGAAGTCTAGTTCTGATGTTTAACAAGTCGCTGCGTTCAACCAGATGGTGCCATTCAGACCAGCAGGTTAATAAGATCACACTAACCAGTTAAAGATTTGACCCCTGCTGGTGTAAATGAGTTGAAAGTGTCACCAGTGGTTAAGTATGTGTAATATATTCCTATGCAGGTATGCGTAAATGCAACCTTGCATATGTGTCCGAATTAATCTTATTAATTAATTGTGTCAGATGCTTTTTATGCAAGTATGGTTTGATTATGGAAAAACATTGAAATTAGCATTTGATAAAGTGTATCTGGTGCTCGGCAGCCCACTCTAGTGATGCTCACATTCCTCATTGTCTCTTCCTTACCCGCTCTTCTTTTTATTTTTCTCACCTTTTCTGCTTCTTTTTTCTTACTGTGTTTTAATTATTTGGGGAAAAAAGCATTCTTTCCTTGCAGAAACTACATGGCAGTTTTTCTCGGAACACATGCAGATAGATTAATGTGAATCTGGTACCTGTGTGTGTGTGTGTGTGTGTGTGTGTGTGTGTGTGTGAAGCGTAGTTACAGCTTGCTCTGCTGTAATCAGGCTTGACAAGCAGACGCAGAAAGCCGCAGGTAAAGCCGTGGTGTCAGATCTCACGTGTGAGCAAGACAAAGAATCTTACTGGAGCAATTTTACTCTAACCTTAACCAAAACTCAATTGTAACCTCGACCCTAAAGTGCCATCTTGACCCTGTAACAAGACTTCAAACTTGTGGAGGCCACAAGGGGGCTCTTACTAATTCTGTACTTAATTAGTATACCACTTAGTATAAACCCCTAGCATTTAGGTCCCACTTTGACCTAAATGACTTTACACACATCAGTGATGTAAAGTACTTTTGTTTCTTTGCTTCAGTAATTTGGCTACTTTGACTATCAAAAATCTGAACAACTTTCACTCTCTGCTTGACTACATTTTTGTCTGAGTATCTGTACTCTTCTCTCCACTACATTTGAATTTACACTTACTTGGTACATTGCGATTGTGAGTGACAAGTCAGTATTCTTTTTCTACCACGATTAACTTCTTGGGCAGATGAGGCGATATCGCCATCTGCTGGATGCTGAAGGTACTGGATGCTATTTAAGAGCTAAATCACGTGAATGTGAATTAGCGGCTGCACTTTTTGCACATTTAAGTTTGAGAGACTTTTTTAAATATATTTTCTTCTGCCATTTTCAAATATTGAGGTTTTTTTACACTTGGTGTTTTTTTGAGCCTAAATTCAGTATGAGTAAAATTAAGTTATTTTAAAATAGAATACTTTATGACTTTTTCTCAAGCCTTCTTGGAATTGTGACTGGTAACTTGTAATGGAGTAATGTTTACAGTAAGATAATCGTACTTGTACTAAAGTATGGTTTTCAGGTACTTGTCACGACTCTGACACACACACACACACACACACACACACATGAAAACTTCTTAGCTCAAAAAAGCCCCTTAGGAAATAGACAGGATAGTAACTCTCGGGACCGCCACCATAGGGGTCTAGCAGCACATGACTCAGGGGAAACACAATCCTCTGTCCCCACTTACCCATCCGCTCAGCCAAGCTTCTTATGACACAGACAGATGGCAGGATGGGCAAGTTCACTCCGAGCGCACCGATACATCTGTAGGAAGTCTCTCTGTTGGGCGGATAAGCATTTATATCTTTAACGTGACGTGTTAATATCGTGTTATTATATTCCACGTTGCTTACACAACCTGCAGGTTCCAATCTGAACTGCTGCCTTCCGGGATGCGATATGCATTGTTCCAATTCCTGCTGAATAAGTGCGCTATTAATCTATCTGGGCCACCCATCAAGGTAAATGGATCATCTCAGAACCCTCCTGAGCTCCTTTGGTCTGATAAGATGTCTCACTGCATTTCAATCACTCACATTACATCTTTTGAGAAGAAAATAGGGTTAAACATTCCCAGCTCGCCGCTTGAGATTCCTAAGTGGCCAAATAATTCAATCCACAATCCTTGGATCGATATTTAAAGAACTAAAATCTGAAGAAGACAAATATGTTCGATGTTTGCTCATGGCTGCAACACTATTGCGTGATTGCTACTTCCTCTTTGCGGGAACATTATAGTTTTTTTACAGTAACAATGTGCTAAGTTTGTCGCGTCTTTTATGCAACGACAAGTTGTGGTCATGTGGCCAAAGCCTCAGCGGTCTCAGGGTGATTAAGAAGGCTTTTCGTTCTATCCTTAGTATCCCAGGGTGCGATTAGCAGGTCCAGGCCTCAGTGGGAGAAGGGCTTCACGGCCGGCAGGACACTGCAGCTCCTGCTCACGACCTCTCAGAATGTCTGAGTTTCGGGTTTTGCATCCTGGTGAGTTTTTTGTGGTGTTTCGCTGGGACGGTTGAGTTTAGTTTGGAGAACAAAAATGAGAAATTATATAATCAACTTCCTAGACTCTATGAACCAGTCGCTCGATTAGATTCTTGGAAGTTGACTGTGTCATTTCTTATTTTTGTATTGCATTTCCTGTTTTTGCTTTTTCATATTGTAATTTCAGTATATTTGAAGCTCTCGCAGGCTGCTTTTCGCCAATTTATGAAATTTTATGGATGTTCATTCTGGATTATGAAAAGCAGTGACTTTCTAACTAGAGTGTTCTTACTAACTCTAGAACTTTTGCTTCATATTTCTTTTGATCACTTGATTTGGGGAACGTAATATCTGTTGATGTGGATTATATTGTTTTTTGGTCAGTTTCTTCTCTCACCAAATGCAGAACAAGCATTTGCTTTGTAGTTACAGTAGTCTTTGTTTAGTTTTTTGAGTGATTTTTATAAAAATTGCACAAGAAAATAGTCAGGCTAGTTTGCCTGTTTGAATTATTTGTAAAAATTGTACCTGTTACTCCAATGTGACGTGAGATTGTAAACTGATAAATCAGCTACTAGGGTTTAAAATTTTGTTAGAAAAACACATCATTAAAAAAAAAAACAGACTAGATTATGTAACTTTTAATTGTTTTTAGTCGTGTAAATACGCAGTGTATTATACATACGTAGTGTTATAATACTGAAATACGTAGTTCATTTGTGTGTACATTTGATACAATTGTCTGTGACAACATACAATTGTCTGTGACTTTGTTCAAGTCATCTTTTGTTTCTGTAAACATTTCTGTAAGAGGCAATAGTAAATTCAGTTGTGAAAAATTGTGATTTTAGATTATAATCTGGCAAATCATTTTGGATTTTGTTAAAATGTGACTTTTTTTTATTTTAAAACTTTAACTTTTATTAAAAAGACCTAATCATTTTAGCTTTAACTCATTTAAACGTTTTATTAACTACTAATACTGCAATACCACCATAAATATACTAGTCACGTCTTGTTCTTTCAACTTTTGTCAGTTGAGATTATGTTTGGAGCTGTTATGCAATTATCTTCTCAAGCTTGGACATTGTCTTGTTATTGTTCTGATAACACCAGTGGAAAAGTTCATAATGGAGTCAGAAGACATTTGTCTTTTTGACCACATGTCGACAGTCATGCAAATAGTGTATGTACGCCGTGACTACATCTGCACGAATGATGTAAAGCCAAAATAATAATCGATAATGTTTACACCACTTCTCTGCTGACAAACACTACACCTTTAAGTTTATGTGAAGATTATAATGCTTCAAAAATCAAAAATCACAATAGATTTGCACCGCCGAGGTTCCTGGATGAGATTCCTGTCACATGCTGCTTTCACTTTCTCCTCACTCCTGAAGTTAAGCTCCTCGGGTTAATTCAGGATATGTCTGCTCTTTTTAGCCCTGCTTAGTCTTTGATATCTGTCCATCATCGTCATCATATCTGTGTCTCGAGCCCAACACGCAGTGCGAGCCAGACACAAACCAGACTCCAATGAGCTTTAGTCAGAGCCAGCGGGAGTACTGCCGATCTACCTGTACAGCCACATTCAATCCATTGTGTTAGTGACTTCATAAAAAAACAACGTACAATAAAAATTTTTAAATTAACCACTGCGTGGTTTATACAACCACGCAGTGTACAAAAAGTACACGCAAATATACGTATATCTATGCATAGAGTTTTATTTTTCATTGAAAAGTAACGTCAGCAGGTCTGTCAATATGACCACTAGGGACCATGTCGAAATTACACATTGAAGTAACACATACACACACACGCACGGTGAAGTGAACATGCACAAAACTGGAGCAGTGGGCAGCCTAAGCTTTGGTGGGAGTCAGTGGCTTGCTCAAAGACCCTCAATTGAAGAGTTGGGGATTCAAATCTTAATTTTGATGCCATTTATGTCATGTCCACTATATACAGTGTATATATATATATATATATATATATATATATATATATATATATATATATATATATACACATACTGTATATAGCTTATATATTTATAGCAATGAATTTGTTTCCCAGCCTAAATAAGTCTAAAGGATTCAGAATATTTAGATCACAGAGTAAAGATTCGTAAATCCTTTTAAAGAAAGAGATCGAGTTAAAAGCATTCCATCTCGTTTAAGCTCCTAATTCTATCCTCTTATTTTGACTGGTTAGGTTATACGCACGTTTACCGGGATGTTAGCTTTCACACAAGTAAAAGTATTCACAAGTTTAACTGATTAAATGTTTTGTTGAAATATTTTCCCACAAACATGTTTTAAATCTCAATCACTATATTTTAAACTTATTTTGTAGAACTTAAAGGAACGTCTCGAGTCAATCAGTGCATTAACTACGTAGTTTCAATGTATTCATTTTGTTTAATGTTTAAAATTGTTAAAATCCAGAGATTAAAAAGACTTAACATACTTTTGGACAAAATAATTGGACAAAACCACCCCAAAATGTAAGACAAACACAATTATTAAATTGTAATAATTGGTAAAAAATATATAATTATTTGTTCGTAATTCCGCAAAGGGGCTTTGCGTTGGTGTGGGACTAAAAAAAGCGTTTATAAATAAACTCGACCTTGAACTTATTACATTTTTTAAGGATTCCAGTTGGAAAAATGTTATTGCACACGCTGTTTGAGTAAAAAACATTGTCTATCAAAGTGTATTTAAATCCATGCCTTTACTTTAAAATTCTTGCTAAACATTTAGTTGGACGACACTTAGATCTCAAGCAACTTGTAAAATGTGCAGATCAGGTTTGGTGTTTTGCTCAAGATACCAGTCAGGGGTTTGAACCTGTGATTTTTGGTTGCAAGTCCAACTGTCTGCTACAAGGCCTCCTCTTCCGAACACCTTTATTTTAAGAGAATTACATTACATCAGACTGAGACCCAAACCCATGACATCTGTATTATTAACCTGCTCTTATAATTTTTCACTCCAAATTCGAAGTCATCTGACATGCTGTTGTCTTTCTGCAGAGTGAGATGAATAGAAGAGGATGAGGGCTGATGGGACATAGTACACGCCTTTTATCTTCTGCTATTGTTCATTTATTCTTTTACTAAAAGTCCAGCTAGGACAATGGCCTACAAGCAAAGCTTTCAGTTCTTCGAGGCGATCATGGATGACCCCCCTCTCAAGCCCCCTTTAGCTCACGGACATTACCCCACAACCCTCCACGAGCCAGCGGAGGATCATTCCTGCTATCTGTGCACCGATCATCAGGCGGTCAGGGCCATGGCGTCAGGAGAAGATTCCGGCCCGTGGAATCACTTCCACACGCAGCCACACGTCCACCAACACACTAACAAGAAGGTCAGCAGACCAGAGGAAGCTCACGGACCGGTCGAGGGTCACCATCATCACAGGCAGTCCAAGAAAGTGATGCTGGTGATGAACAGTGACCCGTCTGTTCGGAGGACCATTGTTCTGCGGCGCAGGAGCCTGAGGAGCCTGACTCTCTTTATGGATGAAGTCTCTGAACTCATGCAGTGTGCCATCCGGAAGCTCTACACACTAGAAGGCCAAAAGGTGAGGCGTTAAATAATTGGAATTAAATAATAATAATAATTTGGTTCATTCACACAGTGGGGATATTTTGTGTTTTGACGTGCGTTTAATATGTAGATACAGTATATGAAATACATAAGTACAGCAGATATAGATACATAGACAGAAAGAAAAAAAATGAAAGTAGAAATTGAGGTGACTGCAATATGGCCGGTGCTCTGCATTTAACCCTTCCAAGTGAAGTGCACACACACACACACACACACACACACACACACACACACACACACACACACACACACACACACAGCGAAGTGAACACACACAAACCCGGAGCAGTGGGCAGCCTAATCCACATGTGGAGGGCATGTGGCATAGATCAATATGATTCAGAAATTAGCAGGGTTTTAACTTGGATTTGAATTGAATTCAGATCGATAATTTGATTCAAAGTGTTTAAAACACAAATCATTTGATTATGGGATTAAATTTAAAATAATGTAAAAGAGATACAATCAAATATAAAGAGCTTATGAATTAATAACCAGGACAATTGATCAAAAGAAAATAACCAGAAGAGCATTAGTTGTCATCAGCTCTGTTCCTAGACATTTGGTTTCACGTTTACTGTATATGAGTGAATTTAATAATGCAAATGTTCTTTACACTTGATGGTTTACCCTAAATGAAAGAGCTCGCAGATGGTATGAAAGCTAGCTGCTGGAATCTTAAGGAACATGAACTTTATGAATGTGTTTTTAATAACATTATTAGAAGGTCCACAATTCATCGTTTAAAAGGCCCCAAAAAACTAGCGGAGCCTCTGACTGGAGCGGAATAAGTACACAGAGCCCTCTTGTGGTCAAACTGGGTACAATCCAATTTTCGACGATCTGATTTCTATACGTACATGACTGAAAAACAATTTAATAAGCAAATGTAACAAATCAGGAACCTCTTTTACTAAAACTAAAACATATTTTGATATTTTTAACACTAGAAAACAACATTTCTGTCCTGAATCAAGTTTTTTTAAATTTCTGTTAAACTCTGCAAAATGAGAATAATGCTTGTTGAGCAGGTCAGTAGAGCCACTATCACTTCTGTTAACCATATATGTCAAAAGCCACAGTCCGCGGAAGAGGGAAAATAAAGAATTACAGTCTGCAGGTGGTTTGGGTAGATAAGAGTTGGACAGGGTGGTCAGGCAGTGTAAGAAATAGCCCCTCGGGGACTGAGCTATGGCAACTCTGATAAAGGTGAGGGGCTAGGAGTTTATTCAGACCCGGGGCAATCAAAGGCCGTCCCGGAGAATCAAGACGCGTCTCCATTAGTTCGCACGCAACTATACGACGCAATACGCCACTTGCTAATGGAGTCATTCAGTCAAGCTTGATCGGTGGCATCACAGAAAAAGGCAGTTTACGGGACATTTCTTGGCTTTGAGTTCACAGAATGCTTGGAGTTGATCCAAACATTTCCTGTCCATCAGAGCCTGACTAAGTAGTCGTTGCTGACCCTGGTCAGCTTCACTGCCTCTAGCACATCCTATTAGCACGGCCACAGGCATGTACTTCCCATCAAAAACATGCCGAAAATGCGCACACATCCCTCCACAGGGGCCCGACTAATGCACGGATAACATTACAGATGACACTGGGACAAGCCAGAAATAGCTCCGTAAGCTCTGGAGTGGGTTTAGTTGTCATCGGCTACATTTACAAGCTGAAAAAACGTTGTAACAAACTTTAAAAATATGTATTTTGTGTTTCAGTAGCAATGTAAGAACAAAAAACTGAGTTGCTAAATTGATTGATTACTACTTTTATTTTGGTGTTATAGTTATACACACACAATTCTACAAAATAAATAAAATAAAATATTATACTGTATATACGTATTACGTATTATACATAACATTTAATTATGTTTTATACTCCATAATATATAATATGTATAAATAAAATCTTATATTAACAATTCACTTTCATTTGTATCAATCCATCATTGTATTGATGGCCAACCATTTGCAGAGCGGGACACAGAGACACACACATTCACACTCTCACTCACACCCAAGTGCGATTTTCAAAAACCATTTAATTTGAGAAGCATGTTTTTGGACTGTAGTAGGAAACCCTCGACAGCACAGGAAGAACATGCAAACTCCACAAAGAAAAACTCGCACTTTAAGTCTTGAACAGGTCCTTCTGGATGCTTCACCATGCTGCCCTAACAATGTATATAATAACAATTATAATAATAAACATTTAAAAAGACAGAATTATAAATGTAGAGATATTAACTATCGGCATATATAAAAATCTCTAGTTAACAGGAGCATTTCTTTAAACTGCATCAAATTATGCAGCACATAACTGTTTAAATAAAGTCTTCCCCTCACATGGTAGCATTTCAAACCTTTTTATTTCTATACTGGTTTTCTCGCAGCAGTGATGCTCCAGCATCCAGTGAAAAACTATTAATCTTGCTCAAATCAGAGCTATTTTGAACCAACAGAAGCAGGTCAACGCCATGAAAACATACAGTCGCATTCTCAACTCTTCAATTAATTATCTTCAAACCTGCCGGAGAATTGAAAGGTTTTGAAGCTATAAACTGCACAGCATGCAGATGCAGCAGAAGTGCGTATTGTTGGAGTGAAGAGTGATGTGTATTTGAACCGTTTTTTTTTTATTTACGGGATCTGTTGATTGGGTTAAGACTCAAGTATGATGATGAAAGACGCTATTCGGACAGAATATATCTTCATTTTGCTTATTCCATTTCTCCAATTGGTCAATTTTCACTTTAACTTTCAGGTCAACAGAACAACAAGTATAGTTTTACAATTATTAGGATTTTATAAATATTATTATTATTCGCCAATAAGCAGGTAGAAAGGAAACAATGACTAGGAAAACAAAACTTGTGAAGACGTTTTTTGGACAGTGGGATGTAACCAGTGACCTGGAAGACCCACTCAAGAAAGAGCAGATTATGCAAACTCCATTAAAAAAAACCAGATTGAGACTCAAACTCATTTTTATATAATTATACGACATTACATTGTTAGTTCATTAGTAAATTGTTGGATCATTTGGAACAGAAAGCCACAATCTTTATAATCTAATAAAAATGAACATTTGGGACTTTTATTTAAAAACCGCAGAAAAGTTTGTAAATCAATTAACGTCTTAATTTAACGCACAATTATAATTCCACAAATCTAACAAGAAGCCACAAATTTGAGACGATTTCTTTAAGCGATGACCTATTTGCAATGAAAACACTCAACATAATGAACCAGACACATTCATCGGCGTGTGGGAAAATGCATACTCCAGATGGCTGCACTTCCCATAAGCATTAACCTTTAAATGCTGTGGCTCGAATCCACCTCAACGCACTTCCTCATCAGCACTTGGCAAATGTAATAATCCCCACTGATTTATTTTTACACATATCTTGGTAATCTTGATTATTCGGACTTTGTTGTTTAGGTTTTGGCGCGGCACGGTGGCGCAGTGGGTAGGACTTTAAATGCTTTTGTGCTTGGGTTTCCTCCAGGTCTCCTACAGTCCTAACATGCGGGAGAATTAGTGCTTATAAAATATTGCTAGTGCGAGTGTGTGTGTGTTCTGCTCAGTGGTTGGCTCACAATCTAGGTGTGTCCCTGGCCCAAAATATCTTGGATTGGCTGCAGCTCTCCGTGACCCAGAAATGGAAAAGTGATTCAGAAAAAGGATGGACTTCTAGGATATGTTGGTTTTTTTTTTTAACTGATGGCGATATGTTTTTTGCAGATTGACAGCGTGCAGACTCTGCTTCAGTGTCCCGGCACTTTGGTTTGTGTGGGACGGGAACCTTTCCATCCACTTCTGTGTGACAACGTCAGAAAGAACTCTTACGACAAACTTCCAAGGCTGAATGTGAACTCACACTCCAGTGTCTGCAGCGAAGAAAAAGCAGCAAAGAAAAATGGTATGTACAAATGGTTAATGGTTTTTGTCTATTTAATTTTAAGTAATACATATATGCTTTGAATAAAACGTTTTTCTTTTTAATGTTGTTGGGCAATTTTGTCATCATTTTGTCCCCTGCAGTTAATGAGTGGTGTAAGATACCGGTAATCTATAAGTAGTATAAATAAAATAAATCAACCAGCATTCTAACAAAAAAGGGGAAAAAGAGAAAAGTATGTAAATATATCCGTGCAAAAAAAAGTTTTAATTTAACTTAATTTAATGCTTCTGCACAGTTTTGTTCTCTATTCAGATATCTAATAAAATTCACACGTTGCCTGTAACAATTATACAATTTTATGACACAAACCATGGCGTAAAATTATATCAGTTTCCGTACTGACATAAATTAAGCTGAAAATGTATTTACAAAATTCAACCTGACAATGAGAAAATGTTTACATCTTTACATTAACATTTACCTTGGTTATTTTGTCATTTCTAGTGAATTTTGGACTTGAAACTAAAAAAAGTGTCATCCACCCAAGATGCGAGTCCAACACCAGACCAGTCCAGTGTCCAAATGGACTGAACTCACTGCCACCACGCCACAGGCTATCTGGACCACACGGAAGAGAAAGCACAACCGACGAGAACATTGAAAAGAGAGTTCTGGTGAACAAAGATGGGAGCATGTCGATGGAGATGAAAGTGCGCTTTCAGCTCCTGAACGACGAGACCCTTCACTGGTCCACAGAGGTAAAGAAGTCAAAAGGGGCTTTAACTGAATCCTACAGAAGCGAAAATCCCTGGAGTCTATCACACGGTAGTGCAGAAAGCTTCTCAGAAGCAGAATCTTTCTCGGCGGGAGAGGCAGAAGAAACCCACAAGACCAAACCAAACCAAAGACAATTCCAAGAGTCCAGCTGTCGGCACTGTTGTGCTCACTGCCACGAGTACGACTCCTGGATAAGTCCAATGCTTCCACATCAAAGCCCAGTGAGACAGATCAGATCTTCAAGCTCAAGTGCGTCCTCACACAGACTCATATGCAAAAAGGCCTCGACGGACAGCATGCGCACAATGTCCAGCGAGGAGTACACGGAGCATGTGATTGAAAAGGCTTCTTGCATCCAGCAGTCCTTTGGGCCACAGAGCAACACCACGCTGGAACACTGCTCCATTAATCATTGCTGTCGTTGCTCCACAAGCACTAAAACAACGACCACGGCTATTACAGAAAAACATTCGGCAAGGGGAGAGATCAATCAATTTTCTGATAATGATGAGAACAAGTTGGAAGTTCTTGACAAGTCCAAAAAAGATCCAGGTGTGGAGATTAGTCAAGCAAAGAAAGACGAGATCCCGCCTTCGTCCACCATGAGCTCTTCACAGAATGTGGCATCACTGAAAGAAGGTGAAGATCTCTCTAAGAGCAACTCAAGAGCATCTCACAATCTGGCTGAAGATGGCAAGGATTCTCAGCCAAACAGTTATTCCTCCTCTCCATGTTTGACACCAAGACCACCAAGCAAAGGCTCATCGACAAACCGGTCTAAAACATCCAGACGATACGTCCCTCAAGATAAAGACAGCCACATTCATATTACCAGGCCTGATATTCCAGTCTTCTCCAATGCTACATCTGAAATGTGTAAATGTGTCAAAAGTAATAATCACATAGAAGATGATCAAACAAAAAAGGTCGCAGACGATCGAGCATCAAGTGCAATGTCAGCCAACTCAACATCTTCTAATAACGTCATCTCAACAGAGTTCCTGAAATCAGAAACGTTCCACAAAACAAAAAGTTCAGGAAGTTTGAAAATCTCTGAAGCGAGAACATCAAGTAGTCTCTCTGTAAAATCAAACTCGTCTTGTCCATCTAAACACCCTCAAGTTTCAAATAAAGATGCTGGGCTGTCAACTAACCACAACAAACTCAATGGTCAACTGGAACACAGACCAGCCAGCTCCATTTCACTAAAGTCAAACACTTCTGCAAAATCGAAATTGTCCATCGAGCTGAGTGAGCTTGAAATAGAAGAAAGCGACAGAGCTCCCAGTTCCTTTTCCATTCTGTCCAGCATATCTAAATCCGACATTTCAGATTTGGAAGAGAAAGAACCTTTCAACGGTGAGACAGTGCTCGGAGAGAGGTCTGTGTCTTCAAAATCAAAAATCTCTACTAAAACAGGATCTAAAGATTCATGGCAAGATAAAACTGAAGTTCAGGAAATAAATGACTTTCAGGAAAGATCTTCCAGTGCTGGATCTTCAGAAAATGCAGTAAAGAAAAACAAAAACCTTGAAGAACGCTTGGAACAAACTTCTAGAAACTTGGCATCCCTGTTAGAATGTGATCAGTCCAAGCTCGGGAGTGAAACAGAAAAAAGAGCCTCCAGTGCCATGTCTGCAAGATCTGAAGTCTCCACCTTGTCCAAAAGCTCAGAACAACTAGAAGAAAGAACATCAAGTGCGATCTCAGCAAAGTCAAATGTTTCTGCAAGATCAAATGTGTCCAAAATCTCACATAGTGAAGGTGGCAATTACCAAGACAAGTGTGATAAGGCATCACATAACTCTAAAGTCCTCAAAATCCCAAATAAAGACAGACCTCTGGAATCTGAAGAGGAGAAAAGATCAACTAGTGCATTGTCAACAAAGTCACATGTCTCTGCTAAATCCTACAAATCGAATGTATCTGACAAAGCAGATGAGGATCATACATCTTCAGACAAAACGGAAAGGACCCCAAGTGCCCTGTCATCTAAATCAGCGGTCTCTGCAAAATCCAAAAAGTCTGAAATTCAGGATCAAGAAGAGCGAGCACAGAGTGCATTGTCAGCTACGTCCATTGTGTCCTCAAGATCTAACAAATCCATGACTGTGGATATTTTATCCAATGGCGTTAATCAGGAGGAACAATCTTCTGAAGAAACAAAAGACCAAATAGAGGAACGAGCAACAAGTGTGGTGTCCTCCATGTCAGCAGTGTCTGCAAAATCCAGAAGGTCTGAGAGTGAAGAACGGGCACCGAGTGCAATGTCAGCAAAATCAATAGCGTCAACGAGATCTGAAAAGTCCAAAATATCAGAATGTGTATCAGATGGAGTTCACCGGGAGGAAAAATCTACTGAAGAACAACAGGACCAATTGGAGGAACGAGCAACAAGTGTCATATCCTTCATATCAGCAATCTCAGGAATCTCCAGAATCTCAGGACAGTCAGAGGCTCAGAATCAAGTAGAAGAACGAGCACCAAGCGCATTGTCAGCAAAATCAAAATCCTCAGCACGATCCAACATGTCAAAGATTTCAGATCTTCAAACAGATGGAGTTAACCAGGTTGAAAGAGTTTTGACTCCTCTGTCTGCAATATCAAACATGTCCAGAAGATCCAAACTGTCAGATGTTTCTGCAAGAGCTAAAGACAACAATGAAAGAACACCAAGTGTGATGTCAAGCAAATCAGATCTTTCTACGAAGTCCAATAGTTCAAAATGCAAAGCAAACCGAGTCTCAGATGAATCATCACATGAAGTATATGGTGAAGAAAAAGTAACAAGTCTTCCACAAACTCCAACTTCAGCAATATCCATTAATGAAGAAAGATCTGCAAGTGCTGTTTCAGTTATTTCAGAGAAGTCTGAAGCTAAATCAAACAAACCTGAAATCACAATCGAGGAAGAAAACAACGCAAGACCTCAGAGTGCCGTGTCCGTTAAATCATTTGTTTCAGCAATAATTATTGAAGAACCAGTTGATCAAAATGATGCCCAGGCACTAAGTTCTCGTTCAGACACATCTGGTCCAGACAATCTAGTCAATGAAGAAAAAGAAAACACTGAAAGAACAGAAAGTGCTCTGTCGTGTTTCTCTGATGTTTCTGCAAGTTCCCTCAAGTCGAGTGATTCAGAGCTGAGAAAAAACACAGATAAAAATGCAATATCACCAACTGCATCTCACACATCAGCAGAATCCAGAAGATCAAATGTTTCAGAAGAAGCCAGGAGGCAAACTAGAGTCATAAATGCTGCAGATCTGCGGCCATCTAGTGCTCTGTCTGCAAAATCATGTGCTTCTCAGGAATCAAAGAAGTCTGAATGTTCGGGACAAGCAACTAGCGGTGAATTAATTATGACAGAAAGAACTGCAAGTTCTTTGTCAAAAAAGTCAAATGGTTCATCCACATCAAATGCTCCTCAAAATTCAGACAAAGGTCGGATAAGTAAACTGTCAATAAAGTCAGACATATCTACTAAATCAAAGAAGACTAAAATTTCAGAGGATGAAGATCATTGTAATACCTTACTAAACAATGTAGAGATAAAGATAAACCCCAATGGTCCAGATTGCTCAGATGTTTCTGATAAAACAAACACATGTCTTTGTAATTGTGGTGAAGTAGCTGAGCCATTAAGTCCAACTGATTCTTCTGAAAAACACTTTGATGTAGACGAACCAGCCAGTCCTCTGTCTAAAAACTCATCGCGACATAGAATAAGCCCATCTGGAAGCGTCTCTGAGCGTGTTTTAACTCCAACAAGCACTTCTGTGTCTATTGGGATTGAGGAAGATAATGAAGTAGATGATGATGAAGAAGCAAATGCTGTTGCGTCAAAGACACTAAGATCCTCTGCTTCTTCAAAGATTGAAACCTTGAAAAATGACAGGACACCATCTCAATCTACATTACAACTCGCAAATGAGCGAAAAACAGCAACTCCAGAAGAAAGACCTATAAGTTTATCATCAGCCAATTCAAATGGCTCCAAAAAATCCAAGTCCAAATGTTCTCATTGCAGTGCTTCATGTTATTTAGACACAAACAGAAAGAAATCCTCTAAATCAAATGTATTCCCCTCTGAGTTTCAGCCAGAAAAAGCTGATACATTGTGCTGTTCTTCATCCAGCAATAAAGCTGACCAGACATGTGAAGAGAGAAAAGATTATTTAGATGTTGCCCATGAGTGTCAAAGCATCAGCTCAACATCCAGCACCAAAACAAAAGAAAACATACCCATAGCACTTGTTGAGTCTGCTTCACCTATTTCAAGTGCCTCCTTCAACTCACCAGATTCAGGAAAATCCAGGATTAATCATGACATCAGTGACAGACCAAGGAGCAACATGTCTGGTCAGAACATTTCTGTCAAAGCTTTAGTAAATGGAATCGAGCAAGCAGACCAAAGCCAAAAGACATCAGAAGCCGAAAGGGAAAATTCCAGATGTCACTCCGCAACCTTATCAATAAAGTCATGTAACAGACTCAGTCCGAACCCTCCAAAATCACCCAAGAAATGCAAAAGGTCTTTGATTCTGCAAGCCAGCTCCAATGAGAGCATGTTGTCTCAGACGGACTCAGCTTGTCACAATAGAGAAAAGATAGATCATCTAAATACACCAGAAGAAGACATCACGTCCAACAAGTCCGATGGAACACAAAACAACCAACGACAAACTTCAAACACTAACAAATGCAGGAAGAAGTTAAGATCCAACTCTTCATGCAATAAATTAGACGACGGCGTATCAGATCTGACTCCTTCTTGCTTGCCAAATGCCTCTCCGACAGAAGTGGTGAACGAATGGTTGAGGAAGATTCCTTCAGACAGTGAAATGTGTCAATTGGGAGATGAATTACACGAAAACTTTAACCTTGTGGATTCACTTTGTACAACACTTGTGCCTTCTGGAGATGGGCATGGAAGATTGGAAGTGAGCAGTGTTACCAAGCTTGAAACTCCAAGTCCTAATCTTGATAAGGCTGAAGATGCAACAAACAATGTTGTTGAGGAAAATCTTGCCATTTCCAAGGACACTATTGAACACAAGCCCTCTGAAAGTGAGCATACAGTTTTTGATTCCTCTGTTCTGGTTATGAAAGTTCTGCTTAGTCCCAAGCTTAATAGATGCCACAGCTTGCCCGAAGTCTCCCCTACATATGGCCGAAAGTTAAGTAAATCGGCGCAAGGACTTTTAGATTGCTTGGCAAATCTCCAGTTGTTAGACTTTGGTCCTAGTGATAAACACTGCAAAGAAGAAAAGTACCAGGAGCTCATGGGCATGTTTAAATCTCTCTGGCTTTGTGATCCAATAGATAGTGAGAAAACACCTGAAGAAACGGAAACAAAAGTTGAGATACCGTTAGATGAGGAAAATAAAGCCAAGTCATCCTCAGGAGTTGATATTAATAGTGGCTCAACAGGTTCTGGAAACAGTAGTGTTGTTAGCAGCCAACCCCAAACTAAGATCAATTGTGAAGGACCAGAAGTTTTAACAAAAGTACAAGAAGTTGATGAACCAGTGGAGCAGGAATCTTCAGCAATCTCAGATTCAAAGCCAAACTCAAACATGTGTGCAGAAAGCGATTCTCAGCAGAACCATGATCTTGGAGCAGAAGATGCAAGTGAAGACCAGCTAAAGGATGATGTTCTCGGATCCAATGAGACAATCAGCAACAACGATAGCCCGAGGGAAATCATAGAAACACCTCTTTCATCAAACCAACGAGAAACCGAATCTGACCGTCAAGCCGAAACTAGTTCAGACAGTCCTTCAGTTCTGCCCAAATCTCAATTAACAAAACGAATTTCTCAAGATCCAGATCCTGCATGGGTTCTGAACCTTTTAAATAAACTAGAAAAGCAATTTATGGCACATTATGTCAGTGCAATGGCAGAATTCAAAATTCGTTGGAACTTGGACGACAACGAACAGCTTGATATTATGATTTGCGAATTGCGCGATGAAGTTCACAGACGCATTCAATCCAGCGTCGATCGGGAGCTGAGGAAAATCCAAGGCAGAGCTGGAAGGCCAAGACCACCGAAAGAGACAGCTTCACGTGAATCAAGCGTTCAAACGGATCAACGGCGAAGGCGTCTCAAAGTAATGCGTAATCAGTCAATTGATCCCCAACGAACAAAGAGTGACGATTATTACACTCTGACTGGGACAGACTTCAGTGACCAGCGCAGTGATGATGAATACTGTCCCTGTGACACCTGTGTGAAAAAGAAAATGGTGTCAAAGCAGGTATTACCCATAGAAATGTTTAACTCTGCCCCGGTCATGATGGATTTTGATTTGAGAAGAATCCTTTACATGAAAAAATCTCCAAGCAGTGAAAACTTTGAAAGGCTGAATAGTGAATGCAAGGCAAACAGAATAGATGAAGACAACGGAGAACATGAAGATGAGAAGGATGAAGAGGATGCAACTGCTGAGACTAACACCCTGGAAGTGACTGAAGCAGCTGAGGAAGACAATACTGAAGAAGATAGTGAGACAGCTGATGTTGTGTCAGCAGATGTTCAGGCAGATGAAGTTGACCCCACTGCAGAAGAAGATGAAGTATCTGAAAACGATAAAGGTGAAACAGATGAAGTTGATCATAATGCAGAAGAAGCTGAAAATGTTGAAATCAATGAAACAACCGAAGATGATGAAACAAATTACTTTGACAATACTGCAGAAGACGATGAAACAGCTGAAGATGACAACACTGCAGACAATGAAACATCTAAAGTAGACAACCCTGCAGAAGACGAGGCTACTGAAATTGACAACACTGCGGAAGAAGATGTGGATGAAGTTGACAATACTGCAGAAGATGATCATACAGATGAAGTTGATGAAATGGCTGAAGTTGACAATGCTGCAAAAGAAGGCAAGGCAACTGAAGTTGACAACAATCTGGAAGATGGATTTAATGAAGTTGACAATATAGCAAAAGAAGGTGAGACAGCTAAAGAGGACAAAGCTGCAGGAAATGATGATGAAACAGATGAAGTTGACATTACTGCAGAAGAAGGTGAGACGGATGAAGAGAACAAAACTGCAGAAGATGATGAAACAGATGAAGTTGACAATACTGCAGAAGAAGGTGAGACAGGTGAAGCTAACATTTCTGCAGAAAAGAATGAAAGCGATGAAGTTGACAATACCGCAGAAGATGGCGGCACAGATGAAGTTGACAACGCTGTGGAAGATGGAATTGATCATGTTGACAATACTGCAGATGAAAATGTAACAGATAGAGCTGACAATACTGCAGAGGATGATGAGACAGATGAAGCTGACAATACTGCAGAAGAAGGAGAGATAGCTGAAATTGATGAGACGGCTGAAGCTGACGAGGCTGCAAAAGAAGGCGGCGCAACTGAATTGGACAATACTGCGGAGGATGGAATCGATGAAGTTGACAATAATGCAGAAGAGGGTGAGACAGATGAAGTTGACAACACTGCCGAAGAATGTGAGACCGCTAAAGTTAGTGCGACAGATGAAGTTGACAACACTGAAGAAGATGAGACAGCTGAAGCTGACAATACTTCAGGAGAAGATGAGACAGCTGAAGCTGACAAAACCGCAGAAGAAGATGAGACAGCTGAAGATGACAATACAGCAGGAGAAGATGAGACAGCTCAAGCTGACAAAACTGCAGAAGAAGATGAGACAGCTGAAGATGACAATAAAGCAGGAAAAGATGAGACAGCTGAAAATGACAATGCTGCAGAAGAAGATGAGACAGCTGAAAATGACAATGCTGCAGAAGAAGACGAGACAGCTGAAGCTGACAATGCTGTAGAAGAAGATGAAATAGATGAAGCTGACAATGCTGCAGAAGAAGGTGAGATAGCTGAAACTGACAATTTGGAAGATGATGAGACAGAAGAAGTTCTTAATACGGCAGAAGAAGGTGATACAGATGAAGTTGACAACAATGCAGAAGAAGATGAGACAGCTGAAGCTGACAATACTGCAGGAGAAGATGAGACACCCGAAGTTGACAATACTGCAGAAGAAGATGAGACACCTGAAGCTGACAATACTGTAGAAGAAGATGAAATAGATGAAGCTGACAATGCTGCAGAAGAAGGTGAGACAGCTGAAACTGACAATTTGGAAGATGATGAGACAGAAGAAGTTGTTAATACGGCAGAAGAAGGTGATACAGATGAAGTTGACAACAATGCAGAAGAAGATGAGACAGCTGAAGCTGACAATACTGCAGGAGAAGATGAGACACCCGAAGTTGACAATACTGCAGAAGAAGATGAGACACCTGAAGCTGACAATACTGCTGAAGAAGGTGAGACAGCTGAAGCTGACAATACAGTAGAGGAAGATGAGACAGCTGAAGCTGACAATACTGCAGAAGAAGATAAAACAGATGAAGTTGACAATACTGCTGAAGAAGGGGAGACAGCTGAAGCTGACAATACAGCAGAGGAAGATGAGACAGATGAAGCTGACAATGCTGCAGAAGAAGATGAAACAGATGAAGCTGACAATACTACAGAAGAAGGTGAGACAGCTGAAGCTGACAATTCTGCAGAAGATGGTGAAACAGCTGAAGCTGACAATACTGCAGAAGAAGATGAGACAGGTGAAGCTGACAATACTGCAGAAGAAGATGAGACTGCTGAAACTGACAATACTGCAGGAGGAGATGAGACAGCCGAAGCTGACAATGCTGCAGAAGAAGGTGAGACAGCTGAAGCTGACAATACTGCAGCAGATGATGAAACAGAGGAAGCTGACAATACTGCTGAAGAAGGTGAAGCAGATGATGTTGACAATTCTGCTGAAGAAGGTGAGACAGATGAAGTTGACAATATGGCAGAAGGAGATGAGACGGATGAAGTTGTCAGTGCTGCAGAAGGAGATGAGACAGCTGAAGCTGACAATACTGCTGAAGAAGGTGAGACAGATGAAGCTGACAATACTGCAAAAGAAGGTGAGACAGATGAAGTTTACAATACGCCAGAAGAAGACGAGACAGATGAAGCTGTAAGTGCTGCAGAAGAAGGTGAGACGGAGGAAGTTGTCAACACTGCAGAAGAAGAGACAGAGGAAGTTGTCAATGATGCAGAAGAAAGTGAGACAGCTGAAGCTGACAACACTGCAGAAGAAGGTGAGACTGGTGAAGCTGACAATACTGCAGAAGATGATGAGAAAGATAAAGAGGGTGAGACAATTGAAGATAACAACATTGTAGAAAAGTTTGAGACAGTAGAACCCAATGAAGAAGCATCCGAACTAACTGAAAAAGTCAAAGATTGTCAATCCGGAGTAGATGAAGAGAACAAAACCGGTTTGAAAATAGAGGAAGAAACCATTGAGAACGATATCGTTGCCTTAGTCACTACAGAAGATAAAGGTAAAGAAAGTGGCATTGATGAAGACAGTGAAATCACAACACGAAACGGCATTGTAGCGAACACTGGGGAATCAGCTGAAGCTGGAGATGAAGCTGAAGATGACACAGAACCTGATATAGAGATAGAAGGAGAGCAAGATGGAACCTCTCCAGCTTTAACATCTGTACTAAAGCCAGAACACTGTGATGAAGTTAAAGACCAGAAAACAGTGAAAATTTTGGTCAACCACAACTCAGAGTCCGAAGATGGTGCTGAGGCTGATGGGGAAGACTCTGAAACAGAGATACGTAGCATTGAGAACAATGTGAGCTCTGAGTTGGAGGAGAACAAGGTTGAAAATACAGATGAAGATGAAACCCTGGAAAGAATTGGAAAAGATACTGACAGTTCTCCTGAGAAGAAAAATGCATCAAAGATAGTTAAAGAAAAAGCAGCGTTTCTTTCAGATATAACAGAGGACACTGCGGAAGATGAGGAGAACCAGAAGAACACAGATGATGTAACCACAGATAGTCAGGTCGGTGAATATGAATCCTCTGAAAATTCTCTAGCTAAGCAGATGACTAAGTCTTCAGTAGAATCTCAGCCCGGTTCCTTCGATGAAGTTTTCAATTCTCAGACAAAACGTTCGAACCACGTCGCAATGGACGCCAACTGATGGAATCTTGGGAATATTTAATATTTATGTTAATATTGCACATTAAAGAAAATACAAATATTGCACTTTTTTCTGCCAAACTATGGCATTATGCACTTTACAGTTGCTAAAGCTATGATTATAATAATCTGTGATCATGGATTACAGATTACACATGAAGGCAAACGCATAGTTTTGCTGCTCAGGTATTTTAAAGGGAATAAAAAACTTGAACATGAGCAAAAGAAGCTCTTCTAACTAGCCAGAAATAATAACCTGTTTTATTTTAAGCAATTTTAAGCAATATATTTAGTTTTCGTACTGTATTTGTAATGTTTGACAAGTTTAGCAGACAACAGACAAAAAGATGTTGTGAAAATTACAGTATACTGGAGTATAATTATAAAGTCTTTTGTTGGGTAATATGTGGGAGAAAATCCCAGAAACACTTGAAATGGTTCTAACATTTGTCAACGAATGTCTGAGAGAGAATGTGTGTCTAATGAAGTTATACTATTACAGTATTTGCTTTATTTTGTTTTATCCGAATGTTACAGTATGCTACAGTAGCAATAAACAACATGTTTTTTGAGGTATACAGTATAAAAGAGATATATTACTTTATTTTTATCAGAGTATTTTAACCCATTTTTTCTGACATAGTCAGAATATATGATTACAGTAACGCTCACTTTTAAAGTATGTGCACTTAAAAATATTGATGTGTGGGATTGAGATCAGCAGAGATCAGAATAAATGTCTTAATTGTTTAACATCTACACGATCATGTCCAGTGTACACATGTTCTGTGTACAGTACTGTATATGCTGACGCAAACGTGGCAACTTCTGCATGGTTTTAATTTTGGTGGCCAAGCGTTTCACTTCTATTTCACTTGAATGTACACATACCTTGCCTGAAATAAACTCATTTAAGCAAAATGTCCTCTTTCTTTATTATCAAATTCCAAAGCTGTAAGTAAACAGCTTTATTCGGCATTTATTAAAGCAGTCAAAAGACTTTAATTTTTTTTGTATACGCATATTGTATATACATTTATAGTTTATTTGTATATTTTGTATATATATATATGTATATTTGTATATATATGTATATTTGTATATATATATATATATATATACACACTGTATATACGTATATACTGTAAATACAATATGTACACACACACACACGCACACACACATTCACACATACAGTATATAGTATATATTTTGTACAATTCTTTTTAAACTATTATCAATACAGTATGCCAGAGAACTGGAAAAAAATACACCTGCAATACCTATCCAAACACAGTAAACAAGGTTTTGTGATGTTTTGTAGGCTAAACTTGACATTAAGGACAAAAAACATCCAGGTATTTTTTCCACAGACTGGTTTAATCTGTTTTTGATGCAGAATATACTCTACATGATCACATGTAGAGTCCTTTATTAGGGAAGTAGCTTAAATGAATTACAAGGTCACTGTTATTTAAGTCTAAATCTGCTAGACTGCATCAGGACCGTTCTAATATTGACATCTTCTCAGCCCTGATTACACACTTGACCTGCTCTGACTGTCCCGTACGGCTCTTTACATCTTGATCAAAAGCGTCAATCCACTAATTCGACCAGTCGTTCCGGTAACGTTGCCTTTGAGAAGTTCCGAATGAGAGGAAAGGTATTTCAAGGATGCTGACTTTGTCTCTAGAACATTGGATGGATCATAGTACAACATTCTTGACACAATAAAAAATGTTCCCGAACGTTTTGAAGGTGGAAATCAGCAAACTATTAATAACCTGACCCACCTCATCCATCAACCACCTAGTTAAGAGTCAATTGCCAGAGAGTCAGACACTTGAAACAACCTGCATTTAGTTTTTGCTCCCTAACTTTAGGCTATTGGTGTCTAATGGTCCGGGCAGTTTGCCACAGGGGCAAAGTCAAAGAATCCCAGTACGTGATGTCTCCAATTACTCAGCAGCATTGTCAGATTTCCTTCCACAACTGTTCCAATCGATTAGTCACGGCTCCAGCTATTTGCCAGCTAAGTGATATGTATATTCAGAGACTTTTAATTACTGTCTGCTTTGACAGGGTAAGTGTGTGGCAGGTTATTTGAAACTGTCCTGAGAGACTTCATTCCCTGCTGTTGTGAAGCTGGAGTTGTAGGTACGAAGCCCCACTGGACAACTCTGATGGATGGTCCTTTCTCGTTGAGTTTCCATCCTCTGCTTCCGGAGGGAATGTGACATAAATAATTGGTGTCACTCCCATCGACCGGGTGCCACACTCAAAGGCGGGGCTGACAAAACACAGCTGTCCAATCGCAGAGGTTCTGACAACAGCCTTCCATCTCTATACCGACCCAAACAGATGATGCATTTTTGCACCTTCGGTTCTTCACAAGGATAATGAAGAGAATAAATAAGGTTTGACGTCAGCACGCATTAAATACAGTTCCTTGATACAACCTCCTGTAAATTAAATAAATATCTTACAAACAAATTGCTATTCTCATTATACAGCAATTTACAATCCATGTTTTATATGTACATATTGCAAAAGATTGACGGAAAATGGAAAATTCAAAGGAAACAGGAAGCAATATTATTATGATAAATAACAAAAAATAAATGGCATAAGTTTTACATTACAATAATTATTTACATATTTATTTACATAAAGTATTTACATAATTATTTACAATTATGCATACATTATCAATTGCATATAATTTCTTCCACTAGTCAACTGAACCACTTTGCACAATCACAGATCATGCAATGCAAATAATGTAGAAGTTTAGAAATGTCAATGTATAATTAAAAACAATGAAATGAACACTAAAAAGAAGCTTTGTAAAAAAAACAAAAGTCCAAAGCTGACTCTCTAAAGTTAGAAGGAGACTCTCTAGTTCTTCTTTAGATTTAATCTTCCTTTTTCTTTAAATTCCTTTAAATTTCCTCTTTTTTTCCCCCACAGAATTTTATTTTCCTATCCAGTGTCGCATTTCTTCTTCTCACTGCTCACTGCTCATAGTCAATCTACCACTCAGAAAAGTGGCAGATTGAAAGTGGCTCTTTGTAACTAATTTGAACTTGAACTTGAAAATGACCTTGATGAATGCTCGTTTGATAAAATTAGATTATGATTTCCTGTCACACGTATTATCGCACGCATGTATTTCCTTAGATTCAGATACAATAATTCCGCAGGGTTTGCTACAATCAAATGTGCACATTTTCCCAAATATGGCTTTAAAGCGTGAGTAAATAAGACAACATGCTGCAGGAAGCACCTGCCTTCTGACGGGGGTCAGCTTCCACGCTGAAAGCTGGAATACGCAGAGCTTTATTCCGGAGCATAATGCAGGGGGTTTTCCCTGTTGTCACTGTTTACCTCTCAACGCATTGCCTGAACAGCTGTGAAGAACCGCTTTGTGCTTCTCCGCACTCCCAGGCCTCCAGATGTTCCAGCAAGTGTGAAAAACAAGTGCGATAGTCGATGGGTCAGAAAAAGAGGCATTTTTAAGCTTCCTGAACTTCCTGCCCGGAGCACCACAAAGGTGCAACTGCACCATGCTATAATTACCATGTTCTACAGTTTTCTAAACTCATGTCAATTTGTAAAGTATGACAAACAATATATACCTTTGTACAATTACATTTATTGTTCAAAAACAGTTAACAGAGTATATATTAACAGAGTTAACAGAGTATACAGTTATATATATATATATATATATATAATATATATATATGTGTGTGAGTGTTGTGTGTGTGTGTGTGTGTGTGTGTGTGTGTGTGTGTGTGTGTGTGTGGTTATAGTGGTTATGGTCAAAACCATAAACATTATGTATAGATATACTATATATTTTTTTTTATTCTGTTAAAATCTTGTAAAACAATTCTTTATATAAAATTAATTGTTGGGCAAAAATATGGCATAATCAAATCTAAAAAGTCAACGAACACTTATCATATTCATATACAACAAATCATATTCTGTTATACTATTATTATATCACAATATCCTAATATCCTACTGTCATAATAAGTACATAATACTGTCATACTCTTATTTTATCATAATACTTTATAGTATCCTGTCTTTCGCACTATAAGGTGCACTGGATTTAAGGCGCATACACTTGTCACATTCTTATAACAAAATAATAAAAAAAAAAAAAAAAAATGATAATGATAATAATACGGTATGTAGTGCAGTACTCACTTTTTTGTTCATGTAATTCTTAATATTATAATAAATATTGTTCAGTTGTAAAACTAGACCTTACCTTACCACTCACTTTCTATTCCCATATTTTCTGTATTATATGCGCAGTAGATTTTAAGGCACACTGTCAATTTTGATATTTTAGTTTAGAATTTGATGTGTGCTTTATTATCCAAAAAACACTGTAAATTGTCACAGGAATTATTATTAATCATCATATAAATCCACCTGATATTATTTTACACTTGATTAGTGTGTGTGGTGGAGCAGTGGGTAGCGCTGTCATATCCCAGCAAGAAGAATCCATTCAAAATTCGAAGTGTGAGTTTGAAAACTTTCTGTGTGGAGTTTGCATGTTTACATCTCCCCGTGCTTGCGTGGGTTTCCTCTGGGTTTCCAGCTTTGCTTTTCAGCTAATTTACTTATATTATTTTACAGCATTTTAATTCTAGCAAACAGGTTCTTTACCAAGGACCTCAATCTCACTTTCAGACCATCACTCGCTGAGAAAAACTATTCAGAGGAGGAAGTTTAGTGTATTAGTCCTAGTCCTGGCGTTGAGGGCCTTTATACCACAGACCCTCGAGGCCATTGTTCGCTTTATTGTTATTGTGACTGGTGCGTCCATGGTGTCATTTATTAAAGAGCAAATAAATGAGTGAGTCTGTCCGGCTTTATGTGTGAGTGAGGCAGAGGAGTTTTCCCACACGGGGAGAGGAAGAGAGGAACGGTTCTCACAATATTCCGCTTTGCCCCCGTCGACTGAGGAAGCCCCTCACAAGGCTGTGAATCAGAGCTTCTCTCTGTTTGTCCTCAGGTGCTGCTTCACTGGCTCAGTCGTGTCCGGACACATGCAAAAAGTGAGAGAGGAAACAACTCCACTGGATTGAACAATCGCACTAGCTAAAGAGTGAGAAATCAACTGGTGCAACGTTCTAGTGAAATATTATGAGCGTTTTCTCTTTCACTCTCTCTCTTTCTTTCTTTCTTTCTTTCTTTCATTCTTTCTTTCTTT
>CM051505.1:1803546-1880032 GCA_028031935.1 Paedocypris micromegethes
CTGACAGTGGTGATCTTTCAGAAGCCCTGCTGAAGCCTCCGCACATGACTTGTTTCCAGCTCACAGTATGCTGCCTCAGGTTTTCTTCTGGATCATTCTAAAACTAGAGAACTGGACGCATACACGTGACTATAGGTGATGACACAAGTCTCAAGTCAGATCTCATATTAATTCTAAGCATTTTGGATTTATTTGATGTGATGCTATTTTTAGGGATGGGTTGTGCTTGTAGTGGTCAGAAGCATAAAAAAGATTTTAATGGACACGAGTATTTTAATTCACAACACTTCAACCCGTCTCATGTGAGTATTGTCCGTACTTATTAATGATGCATTTGACTATTTAATTGTGAATTGCACTGATGACTCATCTTCAAAATCTTATTTTGATTTAAAAGCAAGCAGAAAATTACAGTACACAACACACCGATCAAGGTAAATCTCATACTCTCATACAATTCTAGAACTTTCTAAAAACAAAAGTCGCCTTTGAGTGAAAAAGCTTCAAAAATATTGCATTAAAATGTGTTTGTTCAAATAATCTATTTACCTCTAAACAACTGTAATCATTAAATGATATTGTTCAATGCCTATTTTTTTTTTCTAGATGAGGACATTGTTATTGCTCAGTACGACTTCGATCCAACTAATGATAATGACCTTCCATTCAAAAAAGGAGATCCACTCAAGATTATTACAGAGTGAGTAAACCCTTCTGGTGATTTACTAGATTTACGTGTTTAAATTGTGTGGGGAAAACTATATAGATTAAACTTGCGAGTGCAGATTTGCCCTTTTGAAGACGGAAATATATATATACAATTAAATCTTGTTTAATTCTGTCATGTTTTTTCCAGAACTGGAGAATGGTGGTTAGCAAAATCGCTGGTTACAGGTTTTGAGGGATATATTCCATCCACATATGTAGCAAGAGCAGCCACGTTGGAAGTGGAGCGGTAGGCCGAAATATTAACGTATTTTTCTTTTATATTATTATATTCAGTTTTCATGTATTGTGAGAATCAAAAACAATTGTCTGGCCTTGAGAACAAGTAACATTGACCTTCTGAAAGCAACACATCTAAGTTCTTAACCTGATCTGTGAGAAAGGGAGTCGTGAGAGATAATTCTGCTTTGTGTTGCAGATGGTTCTTCAAGGACATCAGTCGTCGAGACACTGAGCGTCTTCTGTTGGCCCCAGGGAACAAACCAGGATCGTTTCTTGTTCGAGAAAGTGAAACAACCAAAGGTCAGACAGAGCGAACTGGACACACACACACACAGCAATTTGTAGCAAATAATTTAAAAAAGACACATTATAAAACATTTTAGCTTTTCCAGGAAACTGTTTCTTTGTAATGCGATGGGTTTATCAAATCCACGTTGAATATAATTAAATGAAGATGGATTTCGAATGAAATGTGTGTGATGATGCTTAGCTATTCTGTGTCTCCATCCTTTAAACTGCAAAAATGATGATTTTGAGGATTTTATGCATCTTATTATAATTGGTTTTAGATTAAGGCGTCCAGTGATAGTATAAATATTTTTTATTTATTTATTTATTTATTTTTTTGTAAGGCGCTTTTCACAGTTTTAACTGTCTCAAAGCGCACATGTAAATATGTAAGGGAAATGATGCTTTTTATTCAATTTGTCGTCTGGATTGTTGGTGTTGACTAAGTAAATATGAACGTTTATGTCTATTGCGATTATTATGCAGGGGCTTTCTCTCTGTCCATACGAGACTCGACACCAGAGCAGTGTGATGTGGTCAAGCATTATAAAATCCGAGCCCTAGACAACGGAGGATTCTACATCTCGCCCTCTTCGACCTTCTCGTCACTCCAGGAGCTGGTGAAGTATTACTCCAGTAAGGGCTTGAGTCTCATTTCCTCTTGTGCTTTTTATTCTGTTCGCCTTTTGTGGTCATAGCAGCTTCTGAATCTGACAAAACCACCAGACAAACAAGCCAGATACATATTCAATTTGCAACTCGTCTTCTAACCAGAAAGTTTGAGCTGTGTCTATTTATAGAAGAGTTTACAGAAGTCTTATTTTTCCATGTTGTGGTTTTGTCTTTTTATAGCTGATACCTGACAAAAACACTTTTCAAGCTTTTTAATTTGCCTTCTTTACTACCTGTAAATAATAAACAGAAGCAACATTACATGCTAGTTTGTTTTTGTTGTTTGAAGAAACTCTTTTTGAGTTTTTCTGTTTGTGTGCACTAGTGTGTGTGTAGGTGTGTGTGTACATGTTTATATATATATATAAAAAATATATATTTTTTTTAATTTAATTTTATTTATTTTTTTCAAAAAGGGTCGGCGGATGGTTTGTGCCAGAGGTTGGGAAGTCCATGCAAGGCTGCTGCCCCTCAGAGACCCTGGGCTCAAGACGAGTGGGAGATTCCTCGAGACACTCTTAAGCTGGAGAAAAAGCTCGGCGCTGGCCAGTTTGGAGAAGTGTGGATGGGTAAGAAACTTATTTTAGCTTTATGTCTCACAGTCTTGTCTTAGTTCTGCTTTGAAATGATCTGCGAAGGTGTAAAGCACTTCATAAAAAAACTGAACTATTAATGACAATTTTCTATAAATTGTCATATCTTCTTCTTTACTGATTATATTTCACGTTTGTTCTTGTAAAAAATCTCGTTCACATTATTGTATTACAGAATTACTTTAATAAAATTATATTTAATAAAAATTTGCAATTGCAATTTTCAACTTAATCTTGAATTTATGTATTTGTTTAATTTTATTTATTTCAATTTATTAAAACAAAAAAAAATTTATAGTTTTAAAAACATTGCCAGTGTATCAGATTCTGGCATATTAAATTGCATTTACAGTGTTGCAACTTGACCTACATTTTTAACCAAATATTGCTATATCATTTACCAGTATTGCTATATTATTTTATTGCAATTTTTTGGAAACGTGACTTAATTGTTGGTTTTGACGACAAGGGAAACTCTGTATTTGACAAAATACTTTATTTTTAGTATTTTTTAATGCAATTTCTATAACAAATTTGTTTTTGAAGCATAGGAAACAAGGAATGACGTTTAAAAATTATAACGAAAAGAAAGTGTAACCAACAACGACTGTAACTTAACTTAAGGTGTTTGTGCTTCTATCAGGGTATTATAAAAACCACCAAAAAGTTGCCATTAAAACTTTGAAGCACGGAACAATGGAGCCGGAAGCTTTCCTGCAGGAGGCGAACCTGATGAAGCAGCTCCGACACGACCGGCTAGTAAAGCTCCACGCTGTCGTCACCAAGGAGCCAATCTTTATCGTCACAGAATACATGGCCAATGGTTTGCACCTAATCAATCTTTCTTTAAACCAACTTTGAATTATTATCTGTCTGCTCAGACTGAAATTTTGTTTTTCCTCCATTTTAAGGAAGTTTACTAGATTTTCTGAAGACCAACGATGGTCATAAGTTGAAGCTTCCCAAGCTCATTGACATGGCTGCTCAAGTAAGAATGCTTTTTAATCATGCTTTTTGAAATGTTGATATCATTTTACTCATGGTTTTGCATGGCGAAATTATTTAAATGATTGCAGAAAAGATCCTGAAACATCTGTACGTTTCTGCAAAATCATAATATGAGAAGAACTCGACCAAATTATAGATTTGTTTCAAATCAAACACTAAACAGTGTGTGTTTTTTTTTTCTAAGAATGTGGTCTGATTTCTTGAAACCTCGCTCTCAAAAAATTAGATGTTTATCGTCTGAGGTGGAAATGATGCATTTTTTTCCATTTCAGACTTGAAGTGCTCTCTCTATTTTTGCTCTCTTCCTGTTAGCCCACTTTGTTGATCATGCCGCAAACTGTTTTTGTGGTCTGCACTGCAATATCTTCATGCACAAGTCTCTAACATTACATTTTAATATTTTAGAGATACATTAAAAACAATCCGAAAAGAAATGTGAGCAATAGTTGTGTGTTTTTCAGATTGCTGAAGGCATGGCTTACATAGAGAAGAACAACTACATTCACAGAGACTTGCGTGCCGCCAATGTTCTTGTCTCTGAGATGCTCCATTGCAAAATAGCCGATTTCGGCCTTGCCAGGATCATAGAGTCGGAGTATACGGCACAGGAAGGTAACGTTTACTTGCACAGCATGCTTTTTTTTATCACTATTGTAGCCATACAGTACAATTTTTTTAACTGTATGTCACACGTCTCTGACTTTTAAGGTCAATGACATTCTAAATGTCAGATATTGTAGAACACAGATTCTTTGATTCATTCATTGTTTGGAATTGATCTAAATATTATCGTATTGCTTAATTCATTCCCATTAAGCAGATTTAGCATGTTGTAATTTTTTTTAATAATGTTTGATTAAAAAATGTATTTTTTTAAAAGACAAAGAGTGTATCAAATTTCTGGAATGTTAAATTGATTATACAGTGATGTATTGGAGCTGTATCTTAAATTATGCATATTAAATATTAATATTTACTAATGTTTCACCAATATAGCCTAATTATATTTTGCAATGTGGCTTTTGGTTTTGACGAGAAGTGCAAAAATTAAAAAAAATGAACTTGCTTAATGTAAAATAAAGAAATGCTATTATTTAATGTTTGATAATTTCAAAACAAATTAGTTTTTTGGAAAATAGGAAACAAAGAATAGAGTTTTATATAATTAAAAAAAAACAACCAACAGCTGTGTGTGTGTGTGATGTGTGATTTTAACATTATTATAAAAACAACCAATAATTAGCCATTAAAATTGCCATTATCTTATCGGTACTTTTCCACATTTTATTCCTCATCAGGTGCTAAGTTTCCCATTAAATGGACAGCCCCAGAAGCTATAAACTTCGGTACGTTTACTATCAAGTCAGATGTCTGGTCCTTTGGAATTCTTTTGACGGAAGCTGTCACATACGGTAGAGTACCGTATCCAGGTAAGGCCTGGCACAGAATCAGCTTTTTATGCTCTACTATCAGTTTAGAGAAACATCTTAGTGAAATAAAACATCTTTGATACTTCAACCGCAATTTCAGGCATGACCAATCCAGAGGTGATTCGTAACCTTGAGAGGAACTACAGGATGCCGTGTCCAGATGGGTGTCCAGGAGAGCTTTATGACATTATGATGAAGTGCTGGGACGAAAGGCCAGAGGACAGGCCCACCTTCGACTTCTTGCAGGACATGCTCAATGACTTCTTTTTTGCCACTGAAGGCCAGTATGAGATGCAGCCGTAGTCCTCTTGAAGTCCCATTAAAATTGTTTTTTTGACCGAGACTTTGAATCGACAAACGCAGAGGAATGAGCATTTCTTTTTACTGATTTTTTGGTTTGATTTGATTTTTCACATCAAAAAGAAAGGTTTGAATTTTTTACTACAGGTAAGTATGAAGCGGGATCATTCAATGATAATTTAAAATGTTATTTAAGTCTCTTTCAAACTAAATAAAGAGCTTTTTCTATGGTTGTGCTGGCAGAAGTGTTTGACATGTCAGACAACGATAAAGACTCATGCAGGAAACCATCAAATGAGGAGTCATTAGGCAGACTTCCTTCTTAGATTACAGTCTGGAATAGATTAGGCAGGGAGATTAAATGACCAATTTTCAAATATTTTGTCCAAGAAAAAAATAATTATTGAATACATAACACAGCTGTAAATAATTTTTCAATTTACATATTCATCCCTATTATGTTCAACGTTTTTACTGTGGATAAATACACTGTGAAAAGTGCCAAAGGCGTGTCGTTACTTTTAATACATTTTTGATCTATACATTTTTGATCACTTGATCTAACTCAAAGAGTTTAATTTTATGTCTAACCATCAGTGTAATGTAAAATTTGAGGTTCATCCAAATTGAAAGTAAGTCTTTTAGTGTAAAGTAAAAATATTTCTTTGAAGTAAAGTGAAAATGTGATGGTGATGAGAAGAGAAGACCTTGTTTCTTGAAATGGCCAATTGGCCAATGAGCCAATGAGAAGCTTGCATGTGCTGTACACATATTTTTTTTACTCTTTTAAACTTTAAAATAAATCATAAACACGTTTACATGATCTTGTTCAGTTGTAAGAAGGAGCAATTGGAGCGATTTGTCTTCAAAGGAAACATTAGATGTTTTAATAAGGTAATTATGTAAACAACCATCAATGTGTCTCGTTATGTGAGTGAAGACTCGGCTGCATGTTTTTTTGCACACGTTTTTTCCTTTCAAAGTAAAAATTTTAAGTTGAACCAAAGTAAACTTGGATTAGGTGTAATCAGTTGATGCAAAATTTTTACTTTGACCAACGAGACACTTTTTACAGTGTATGAAGAGTATTTCTGCATCATTGCTGCCTTAAACTGACCCCTGGGACTTTATAAATGTTCGAGATAAGAGCAAAAATGCAACCAACACCCAAGAGCTGCTTCAGTGGTTTCCTGCACGTCTGTGGTGGAAACAGGAAGCCGTGAGTCAGCATTCGTCTCACAAGAAGAACTCTGTTAGATGGAATTCCAAACATTCTCCTCAACATTCCCAAAGCATCCTAATTTTTTGCTGCTTACACACACTTAGACGGTTTTCTGAACCCATGACTTTTTTGTTAAGACAACTAAAACGCTTTAGTCTGAAAAACAGGTTGTGCTTGAAATTTATCTTTTATAAATAAAACTAATTCAGTAGATATAGAAATAAAATTTAATTGAAAGTACTTTTATTTGTCCGAGAGCGAGGAAATTGTATCTTACAACGGCAGAAAGAATAAAAAGAAGAACAAGGAATACTGTATATACTGCATGTATGTATATATATATGTGTGTGTTTATACAGTATATATATAAATATATATATATGTGTGTGTGTGTGTGTTGTGTGTGTGTGTGTGTGTGTGTGTGTATACTGTATATACAAAAGCTTAGTAAATATAGGTAAATATTAGTAAATATCAGGTACATTTTAGTAATATTAATAAATTATGCATAAATTGAAAATAATGCATCAATTTAAAATAATTCATAATTAATAAATCATAAATTAAATATTTAAGTAGTCGTATTATTAGAAATAGTGAGAAATCTTTGTATTTTTGGTTGGACACTTCACAACCATTCTATTGGCTTGCGTCTCTAAACACTTCTGTGATTCACATTGGAAGACCAGTTTTTCTGATTCATTTTAAATTGCTCATACACTAAAGCATCAGACCATTATAAAGTTTGCACATGAAAGCTTTTCCAAAAAAAAAAAATCACAATGAGCACCTCTTTGATTTTAGTATTTAAGCGTTCCTCGTGCACTCAGAGCACAAAATCCTTTCACGTTTCCATTACTCTCCATCTTTTCTTGGCAGAAGGAAGCAGTTAGAGGATGAATCAGACTTTACAGCAAAAACGGTGCAAAGGGAAGCCAAATCCATGATGTATTACTGGAATGATTAAAACCAAAATCTAGTTGACTTCCTTATTTTTCAAAAGTAAACTTACTTTCATAACACAATTTTGCCATCTTCAACCGAAACTGATTGCTCATTAAATGATGTTTCAAAATAAGGTATGAAATAACAAATGCATAAGCTTTCAGAGTCACCACCCACCATCAAAATACCTCACTATTTAAGCACATGAGTTGTATATGAAGTGTTAAAATATGCTAAATAAATTGTAAGCAATGCTATTTAGCATTATGTTTGTTGTTTGACGGCGTTTCGACTTTATCTATGACTCTGACCAGTGAGCAAGCAACAAAAGCAACCGTGGCTAGGAAAACAAAATAAAAAAAAGAAACCAAGGAATAAATAAAAACAAAATAAAAAAAAGAAACCTAGGAAGAACCCGGCTCACTGGTGCCAGTGTCTTCTGTATATATATAGTAATTCAGACTTGTTTAAAAATTAATAATAATAATAAAGTCTCATTTTGGGCATTCATCCCCTATCCTTCCTCCTCCCATGGAGTTCCACCAGAGGGCAGTCAAGTAGAGAACTTATAGTGTGTTGTGTTCTGGACTTTTGGATCTTTTTTTGTTCCAGATTACATTACGTGAGTAAAAATATTATATCTCGGCAAGCAGTAATTTATGGGACTTCTGATATTTAAATTGTTCATTATCTGAAAAGCCTCAAGGCCTTTTAAATATCAAAGACGCTGAAATCAGCTGCCCCACGTGCACACACACACACACACACACACACACACACACACACACACACGTGGGAAAGAATTGATCTAAAGTAAGACTTGCTTGTCATTGACATGACTTTGTTGTGCTTTTTTCATTTATGCACCTCGGAAAGAAGACCAAAATATTCTCCTCACAATCACTCCAACCCTTCCTCCTTTTCTCCCCATCAGTGCAAAGTGAGTGATATGAATACAGAATAGCGTTTTTTTTTTTAAAAGGAGTGAAAATAAGATGCATTGGCCATTATATTCAACTGTCATGGCTTTTCAGAATGGTTTAACCGGTCTCTTAAAATCAAGCTTATTGCTATCGATTGATTGCTCTTTTTTTAATTATTAAACTTTTTTTGAGACAAGGGTGATCAAGTTTAAGCTTAACCCTAGTATTGTGTTAAACTGACCCGTTTTCATTTTGAAAGGCAAAAAACTAACAAAATGTTTTGCTGTTCATTTCAAGACTTTATACGGTAATATATATATATATATATATATATATATATATATATATATATATATATAGGTGATATATACAAAGGTGACAGAGCTACTATTATTTTGTAAAATTATTTTTAAGGTACACTTTACAACGTTTCTTAAGTTAAAATGTTTCAGTGTATTGTAAAAAAAAGAACAAAATTAAGTCTAGAACAAAAAACTTTGAAAATAATATATTTTTGATAAAGCTCTTACTTATATGGACTGTATGGACTACAAAAGCCAGGATTCTGTGTGTTGTTCTCTTCCTGCTTTTGCAGTCACGTGCTTAATTGTTCCCACCTGTTCCCATCATTAGTCTTGTATTAATAGTACATTGGTAGTCCCTGTCAGTCATTGATGTTACACCAGCCTGTTCCTGAGTTTTGTCCTGAGTTCATGTGAGTTTTTGTCATTAAATGTGTGTTTTGTGCACTACGATCTCCGGCTCTACTGTTTTGCACCGAGGATCTTGACAACAACTTTCACAACCATACGCTTTGAGACAGTTGTAGCTGTGAAAAGCGCTCTACAAATGCACTGAACTCGAACTTTCCAACGCTCACACAAAACCTAACAAGATAACCAAAAGATGAGAAAGAAAATGGGCAATAAATAACAGTTTAGTGTATTTTATAGCTGATATACACTAATCAACATTTGAAGATATACACTTCAAATGTTTGGGGTCAACGTGTGTTCCATGAAGTCACACTTTATTTTGTAAGAACAAAAATAGACTGTCGAGTTTACCACAGAATAGACTGAGACAGTTAAAACTGTGAAAAGCGCCCTACAAATACTCACATTATTATTATACTATTATTATTATTATTATTATTATTATTATTATTTCACATGAAAGTTCTGGCCATTTTGAGCGTTTGATTGACACAAACGTGATGCTCCAGATTCTCAACCTGCAGGTCAGTTGAGGTCCTCCAGGTCTTCCTTCAAATGAAGGAAAGTTAGTTTTATAGCTTCTTTAACCAGCTAAACAGTTTCCAGCAGTGCTAACATGGTTGCACAAGAGTTTTCCAATCATCCATTATCCTTCCGACACAATTAGCAAACACAACACTGGAGTGACAGTTGCAGGAAATGGGCCTATGTAGATACCTTATGTCTTGCACTAAAAAACAGACCTTTACAGCTAGAATAATTAATTACAACATTAGCAATGTATAGAGTTTATTTCTTATTAGTTTAAAGTTCATTGACAAAAACAATGCTTTACTTTCAAAAATAAGGACATTTCAAAGTAACCCCAAACGTTTGAACGGTAGTGTAAAATGCAGATCAAAACCGAACCGCTAACACAAAAGATGTATAAAAAAAAGCTAAAACGGTATGAGAGTTAATTCATTTCTGTTCTGTTAACTTTAAGTTCATCAGTGCAAATGTCTTTTAATATTGTCTGGACAGTGGATGTTATTGATAAATGGCCGTCTGTAGGCGACAAACACAAGGCTCAAATGTTCATCTTCCTTGACCTTTACGCATGTCCTTTCTACGATTAATCTATCAAAACCATTCTTCTGCTGACACAAAATGAAAAAAACATGCACATCTATTGATTATCACAGTATCGGCTCCCTAGAGATTTCGAATCATGCTTTCCACACCAATAAATAATCTTCCTTTTTTTATTTAAAGATGTGTGATTATGTGAGTTTACATTTTGAAGAACACACACACACACACACACAGACAAACACAAACATCCTGATATCATAAAACCTATTTTGAGTAATAAAAGTCACCATTGTTTTTTGGTACTGGGTGTATATTTCTGAAAAAAGTTTAAGAACTGGAAAAAGAAAATAGCATTTGAAAAACCTTCCCACTCTGAATGCTGCTAAATTACCTTTGCAGTCACTGATTACAGTCTTTACTCACTCCATAGGTGTCCGTCAAACTCCATTTAATATCCTGAAAAGCGTCATTAAAACAAAAGTTAGCAATTCAACATTGAAACTAAACTGAACATGCTAGATTATTCTGAAAGTTTCACTTTGAAATTATTTTATACACAGTACAGTATAGGTTGTCGTTTATGAGTTTTTTTTTTTAATTAAATTCACATACGATCTTTCTTTTTTTATAGATACAACCAAAGGAGTACAATGTAAATGTTTAGAATATAGTTCATGCAAACAGATGGATATGCTATGAATCAGAATACTGATACAATATCAGCATTTAAAAATAATTTATTGACAAACACTAATAAAATAACTTTGACAAAATGTAAAAGTTGACACTTACTTAATACTGCACAATTTATCATTTAAATCTAACTGATAAAAGGATGTCTTGTATACATAAGGTCACCAAAAAGATGGAAGTGTAGATATATTGAAAAATTAACATTGCAACAGTTGACGGACATTGTGCGTGTGCGTGTGTGTCTGTGTGTGTGTGCGCGCGTGTGTCTGTGTGTGCATATATGTTTGTAGTGGGAGGGGGCGTTCTCTTTCGTACACGTTATTGAACACTCTAAAACAGGGGTGTCAAACATACGGCCCGCGGGCCGGATCCGGCCCGCAAGTAGGTTCGATCAGGCCCGCCGAATTGTTTGGAAAATAAATAAATAAATAAATAAAAAATTTGCTGCAATTCAATGATTGTTTTCATCGGAGTATAACGCTGCAACACTGAGACGGACAGAATCGTGTTAAGAACGGAAAACAGGTGTTATCCGCTACTTATCTGCTACAACCTCATTAATCAAAATGTTCCAAACGGAGAAAGATAGATAAATAGTGTAAATGCAAACAGTATTTAAGGCTTAAATACTGTTTGCATTTAAATATTGCATGTTTCATTTATGAAGTTTACGAATGTGACTTTCTTCATTGCACATTTAATATCACTCTCCTTAGTTTGTAAGGTGTATGCAGGGATTTAATTTATATTTTATATAAGTGGTTTAAAATTCAGTTCTTTAAAAGCCTCAAGTGCAATACTATATTTTTCATTACCAATTTAAGTTGTGTGCCTTTGTACAATCAGTGGGATAAGTTGCAATGCCTAAATGTGAATGATAAAGGTAAATTGCACATTTGTAAGGAATTAAGAGGAAATTCTTGGAATGTTTTGTAAAAGCATAGTTCATTAAAATTCAATATGTTCAATTCATATATACAAAGAAAATACATGATATTTTTGATATTTAATGCAGAGTATGGTAGAATTTTAATGGTCCGGCCCGCCTGACATCTCCTTAGGTCGTATGTGGCACGCTATGCGAAATGAGTTTGACACCCCTGCTCTAAAACATTTTGTGAGAAATTGTATTCTAGAGCTCCAAAATTGTTAATAAATGGACATGTTTATTAAAGTCCAGGCCAGTGAGAAAAGGTTGAAGCCACATGGTTCGAACATGTATAAATAGATTTCAGCCGTCAGAATGTGTGAGTCGCGCGCATCAGCGCTGACCGTGGTAGTGAACGGCGCGCGCTCTTTCAGACTCGCTCTCACGCACGAGCGTCACAACCACAGTCGCTGATCTTGAACTTCACGTTCGCTCGTTATCGGAAGGAATTCGCTTCGATTGTAAACCTGTTTTAGTATGAATATCATCAATCGCTTTATTTTGGGAGCGGAAGAAACTCGATCTTAAAGCTTCCTTTGACATGGCCATGCGCCACGTGCATATGCTGGATTTGTGAACAATGTGTCAATCGTGAGATTGATGCAGGGCTTTCATCACGGCGTTATCTTCTGATAGACGACCACAATGCCGATATAAAGCAAGCAAAAGAAGAAAGATACCTCTTTTTCTATGATTTTGAAGTGGAGGGGATCGCAACAACCTGAAGCAATGGCTCGCTTTTGTGTTCTTGTCAACTCCATCGCTCTGTTGGTTTTTGGTACTGAGATGTTTCGTGTGGAAGCAAGTAAGTTCTACTTTTATTTTTCGTATTTACATTTTATTGTCAGGCGTCGGATTTGTGATTGCTCAAATGTGCTTACGCTTAGGTTAGCAAGAATTATATACAATTTCACCAACATTAACCTAATATCGCCACAATACTATATAACAATCAGACATCTACGGAATATTTACATAATTATAAGATTATGAAGTCTTGAGCTACACTAGCTTTTTTGAACAAAACTAGCAAGTTTGACAGCCAGTGAATCTAATTACAAAAATAATAAAATGTTAAAAGTAAAGAGAGCTGTACCGTTTACACTATCACAATTTTGTTGTTTTTTACGGATGTGCTTGTTATTAAAATGATTTATGAGACCGTTTTAATAAAACTCGACAAGGATGACACAAATGCCAGAACCCTGCAGAACTTATGTGATCTGCAGCTTAATTAAATGCCAGGACTCATCATGCAAATACCACACAACTATCACAGTTGTCCACACACTGGACAGAATTATGTTGTCCGATGGAGGGATCAGTGGGGAATTACATTTCCAGACTGAGTGGTCAAATATTTCCCATAGTCAAATGTCATCCAACAATGAATATAAATCAACAATGGCTGTTTTTTCAAACAGCTGCCTCGGCCTTATTTTAAATAGAATTCTAATAGAATTTAGACTGAGGACACTATTTACATCATTCTGGTGTTGTCTTTATAACATATGTTATAAAGTAAAAAAAAATAATGCAGTGTATGCCAAAAAAAAAAAGATTTGCAAGGTTGGTAAAGACTTGGCACAGTATTTTCCAAACAGACTGGGATTTCCAGATGTTCTTCTCAAGCTCTTCTGAAGATGCACAAAGAAAACACTGAGAATGGTAGATCTAGTGGTTAATAAATTGGGCAGATGTCGTTTTGTCTTCTCTTCTGTTCAGTCACTATTTATTTGTTTAACACGGAAGTCAACTATTTGGTCAACTCTTCGCTTAAGAGCAAGAAAGACATGTTTCAGATTCAAGATTGCAGCCTATTCGTGCAATCTTGATTCTATAACGTTCTTACATGTTGTGTTTTGGTTTGGTTTCCTAACCTCAGTCCTAAAACTTGAGGAGAATTGGTGACGCAATAATTGCGCATAAGTGTGATTGAGAGTGTGAATGTGTGTCATGCTTTGTGATTGGTTGACCACCAATCTAGGGTTGTCTATCCCGCCTTCAGGCCCAGAGAGATTGGCTGCTCAAAAATTGATTAAAGAAAAATGGATGGAAAAATGGATGATTTGTTCAACACTTTCTTTTTAAAAACATTCTTTGTTTACAGCAATTGTTTCACACCTGCCTAAAACATCTATACTTAAATGTATAAATATACTTAAATAATATGTATATGTACTATATTAATGCAGGCAAAGCTCCGTCATATAACGGCTCATAAAAATGTTGCCAAAACCACATACTGTACACATAAATCAGCTTTGAGTTGTTACTATAGCGATCAATGTCTTTGAAACTGTTTGAGGTTTTGAAGAAAAGTATTGCTCTTGCTCTTATAGCCCGGCTATATCTTCAAATCAAAGAGTGAAATGGAAAATATGTGCATGCTTTTATATCACAGTGACACCACATTAAAAAAAAAAGTATATTGACACGCTTTCTTTGTGTCTTTATGTGTATTTAACACCCAGAAGCTCCATCTGTAGGTGAATAATTTAACCTGAGAGAATCCGACAGCATCTTTCCTGCATCACTAAGCTCCTGCATGCCTTTAGGTCACTGAAAAAGATTAAAAAATAACAGTCGGTGTGAGAATAAATGGAATGTTAAGGGCTGTCGTGGTGATTTTCTGTTTGGTTGTATTAACCACAGCTTCTTCATACCAAAAGAATTCCACTAAATTCTCGTTTGAATAAGAAAGCAGGTGGAGAAATCAGTAAAACAACATTTGCACAACCTCACAAAAAAAGAGTTTGCTTAATAGATGTACAAGAAGTTGCACTTTTAACAGAATACTATAATAATGCAAAAGAAATTACCATAGAAACACTACAGGCTGTGTCGCTTTGTGGCATGTGACAGGCATTTGATTTGCACGTTGAGGGTCTCGGCGCGGGAGATTTTGTCAGAAGGAAACATTGGAAGCTGCCATAGGCCTGTTTCCTGTGAATAGCTTTGACAGTGTGTCTGTGCCCCATGTGTGCTGCTGCTCTTCCACCGCATGTTCTGGGCTTTACCTAAGGTGACCTGCGCCGCTCGTCTTTTAGGTTATGTAATAGACCGGTGGTCTTGTCTTGTGCTTGAGTGAATGTCAAGGCATCTTCTGTACTGTAAAAATGTCCTTGCAAAAGCGATAATGTACTGACAGCTAGATTGACTGCAGAATAGTTTTTTTTTTTTTACATTTAGAGTGCGATACTCAAGCCTTCTCATGATACACTGTAAAAGAAAAACATTAACTATTAAGTTAATACAATAAAGAGTACATACCAGAGGTTTAAAGAGTGCTTGAAAACCATATTTGAGTAAAAGTACGACTACCTTAATGTAAAAATTACAGAACTCCATTACAAATTACAAGTCACCAATTCCAAGAAGAATTGAGTAAAAGTTTTCAATAAAAGTTTTTAAAAGTTTTAAAACAAGTATTTTACTGAATTTAGACAAAATAAAACAAGAGACGTGAAAAGTAAAAAAACACTTTTTATTATTGAGGCTTTATTTCCTATATATATATAAATGAAATTCAACATCTCAATGTTTCAAAACAGCAGAACAAAATAAATTAAAATCAGAACAAAAAGTCAGCCTCAGTCAAATGTGCACAAAAAAGTGCCAAAACTACTTACGTACAGTAACAAAGTCTATTTACTCAGTGCTTTACACACAGATAAATACACGTTACACATTTGTGTGTGTGAGCCCGTGTTTTTGTTACATGTGATCCAAACCATTACTTTACATACATTTCATTTTATAGTGTATGTTGCTTTTTCAGCAAACATTCCTGTTTGTGAAATGGATTGATGAACTGAAGCATTCGTGATCAAGCCATCGCTGTGTGTAAAGCATGACACATTTTTAATGTCAAAACTCGAAATTTGAATAGTGCCATCATAACCTTTCATCGAAAACAATTACTGTCTCCCTCGTTATTCTGCTCTTCCTCTGGCAATTTGTCACAATTTGCACAAAGACACATTCAAACCTCTGTAACCTCTATTATTTAAAGGACAATGAGCTTTTGGGGACAAGGCATCGAGTAAAAGTCACGACTAAAGAGCCAGTAACGCTGATACTAATGATGAATGCTGGCTAATAGCAATCTGGTTGTGCTAAGTTGGTTATATTTAGTTAGTATTTGTATATTATAATGACCAGTGTTCTGCTTAATGGACTGCTTGTAGCTTTGTAGAGGTTTCTCCAATTTTAAATGAGAGAAAGATAAGTATTTTAGGTGAAAAGATTCAGATTGGTTGTGACCGCAAAACAAATTTGCTAACAGATATGTCACAGATACACTCGTGGAATAGAAGGGATTTTTAATTCACTTTTAAAATTTCATTTTATCTTTGGTCAGAAGGTCTAAAAAAGAATTAAATACTAAAACAGTAGAAAGTTCAAGTTTATTTATATTGTTTATATATATTTATATATATATATATATATATATATATCTTAGTCCGAGACCAACGCAAAGACGCTATGTGAAAAAGTATTTAAAAAGATAAATGTCAATTCTTTATATGAGTTCAGAAATATGGGGAAAAAAAGAGTCAGGTAAAAAGGAAAACTATGTCCATTGGTGTTCAGACTATGGGCTATGACCAGAAGAGCAAGCTAGATCACGACAGTGGCTAGGAAAACAAAATCTCTCTGGCGGGGTGAGAGTAATAAAAATAAATAAAATAAAATAAAATGAAAAATCCACTCGACAACAACTGCCTCTATATGAATGTTGTACCGCAATTTTGATGACTCAGTGGATAGAAAAATAGATAGATAGATTGATTTATATGATATATATCTGAAACTGTAAATCTAGAGAGAGCTTTAACAGACGGTTTAATGACATTGCCAGGCTTTAGCAAGGTGTGCCATTACTTGCTCACAATCATTATTCATGGTGCAGAGCTGGAGTCATACATCTCTCCATCCAATTTACACGGTCATTGCTGCGGGCGAGAAAGGCGGTGTAATCAGTCCTGACCCCTGTTGTGTGTGATCATGGCCGGTAGGAGAGAAAGGCAATAATACTAGTGACCTCCTGTGGTGTCAGTGGTGTATTGATGAATATTCCCAATCTGAGAATGGTCAGCATTCCTGTGAATTATGGGTTTTGTTGGAAACGATTGAATGCAAGCTACCGGTATATAATCTTTGGTTTTATTGGTGATGAAAAAGGTCACACGCTGAAGAGCTCTTGTACTAGACACCATAATTTGTACTACTTACAGTAACACTCAGAAGTACACTACAACACAGAGTTGAACACTACAAAGAGTAGAATGCTACACAGAGTTGAACGTATCACAGAGTGGAACACTTCACAGAGTTGGACACCACAAAGAGTAGAATACTGTACTACACAGAATTGAACGCTGCACAGAATAGAACACTACACAGAGTTGAACACTGCACAAAGTGGAACGCTCTACAGAGTTGAACGCTCTACAGAGTTGAACGCTCTACAGAGTTGAACGCTCTACAGAGTTGAACGCTCTACAGAGTTGAACGCTCTACAGAGTGGAACGCTACACAGAGTGGAACGCTACACAGAGTGGAACGCTACACAGAGTGGAACACTACACAGAGTGGAACGTTACACAGAGTGGAACACTACACAGAGTTTAACACTACACAGAGTGGAACACTACACAGAGTTTAACACCACAAATAGTAGAATGCTGCACAAAATTGAACACTATAGTTCTGAACACGACACAGAGTTGAACATTTCACAGAGTGGAACTGTACACAGAGTTGAACATTTCACAGAGTGGAACTGTACACAGAGTTGAACACTACACAGAGATGAATGCTGCACAGAGTCGAACACTACGTACACAGAATAGAACACTACACAGCGTAGAACACTACACAGAGTTGAGCACTATAGGTTAAACCAGCAACTAAGCTTCTGTTGTCTTACAACAATTGCATCACTGTAATCTTCTTTTTCATAGTTAATTTTACACTGCACTGGTCTCAGATCAATCAGATTTGTTCCCACAAGAGCCAGAAACTGTTGAAATCAAACTTGAGGCATGTTCAGACTTTACCGCAATACAGAAGCAACTTGCTCATGTTGCTTACTTGCTTATTGTTAACCATGTAAGTCAATAATATATAGGTTATGTAACAGGATTTGTTTTGAGACTTTAGGATATTTTTATTATTAGGAATCAGTGGACGGTCTGACTTCTAGCTTCATGGATAAACATAATGTATCAATTGCTAAAGAGCGAGTTATCTTTCTTATCTTTCGGGACTTAACTTGTACATCCGTTTTTAAATCTAGAAAGTGTATTGTTCTTGTTTCTTTTGTCAAAGAGTAATTACTAAGTCTGAAATGAATAATTTGATGCAACAAGCAGCCATTTATTTCAAAAGGCCAATTGTGTAACCAATCTAAGAGTGTGTCTTTATGATCTAAGAGTGTGTCTTTATTTTTATTGATGTTTATGGAAGAATTTTGGGTCATGAACAAAAACTATTACCCCTTTCCACTTTTGCAATCGCCTGCATAAACTCATAAAGTCTTTTGGTGTGTGCTCTTTGAAAAGAAGCAGAAATTCTGTCAAAACGCTTCCGCGGTTCGGCCTAGTTCAGTGGCCTTTTATTTTCTCCTCAGCAACAAAAGCATGTGCTCGAGAATTGGATCTGTCACTTTGCTTCCCTGCCTTTTCTGAGACTAATTACCTTGTCTATTGCTTCCTAAATCATGATCGAGCACCTTACAACTGAGCGGAATAAAAAAGGGCCCATCATGGACAACGTGTGCGGAATTCATTCGATATAAGAATCCACTTTCTGTGCAAATGCATTCGATTGTTTTTTCACTGTCAGGGGCTATTTTTGATCCAAAGTAGAAAAAATATTTTGAGTCTTTTTAAAATAATATTTTGAATTTTTGGATTTATATTAATTTATTATTTTATATTATATTATATATAATTGTGTATTAATATTGATTAATCATAATTATAATTATAATTATTGCAGTTAACATGACCATTTATGTAACTGAAGAAACCGTTCTTTTAGGCTTTAATAATGGGTATTAATCAATGTAATCTGTTTTGGTTATTACATAATTTTTTAATTTGTATAATTTGATATTTTTTTAAATAAAGAATAAAAATTAATAAACGTTTTTTAAAATGTAGAATAAAATTGTATAAATACTTGTTTAAGTAGAATTTGTCAAGTCTATTAATTTGGTTTACTGTAAACTGATTCCTGGACAGTCAGTTAATGAGAAAGGAAAAAAGAAACAATGTTTTACTTCTCAAATCTAATTGGAAAGCTTTCTTGGCAAGTCACAGTCAATAAATAAAAAAAATTAACTAATAAAAAATGTGCTGCTGTAACATTATTCAATTGATTTTTTTTTCCAAGGAAGATAATGTTATACTTGCAATAACCCATGCCAGCAGAGAGCTATACATCTGCGTTTAAATGGAAATGCGCTGTCAATTTTTTCATCATTGTACGTTTACTGTATGTTCTCTGTCTGCGGAGAGTCCTGAAGGTTATGAATTGTGATGAATAGCTAAACACCACAGGGGATTTGGAAACAGCGATCCGCATTGAGTTTGTAGGTCATGTAAAGGTCAAGCCTTCAATTGAAACTATGTTTTTGCAGGGAAAGTATTGATTTAAGTTTGTGAGGTATGAAGAACTGAAAACATGTATTGCATGATGTGATGCACTGTAAAAAATGAATCATGAGGCTTGGGAGTTTCATCAAAAAAATTATGTGATTGCTAAAAAGAATGCGCACGTGTCCTTGAAAAAAATGTTGTTCTTTGTTCCACTTAAAAAGTGAGAACATTTTGGTAAAAACAAATCAAAATGTACATTTCACCTGTATTTTAAGTAAACAAGTGCAATTTTTAGGCGTCAAATTAAGAAACAATTTCGGCTAAAAAAATTGAGTATAAGAGAATTCACATTTATTTTAAGAGAATTGGTTAAATTGGTTTGCGGTTTTAACTGAGTCACAATCATATGAATCGCAACACGTGAAGTGATCAATTTTCATTTTTAATAACAGCATATGAAGAGTGAATGTGGAGTCAAGAGGACAGTGCTTAATTAGGAGAATTAGCAGCTCCGAATCATCAAACGAGCTTGTTCCTTGGGAGAGCCAATGAGAAGCTTGTATGTGTTGCTCACAGTTCTTTAACTTTTTTTTTAAACTTTAAAATAAAGCATATACATTTTTACATTAACTGTCACGTTATAACAAGGATAAATTGAAGCGATTTATCTTAAAAGATGACAATTTTATTTAAATAATGTGAATAACCATCTCACCATATCATCTACTGCTCTTCAGAATGAAGTTGAGTCTGGATTTCACGCTCTTGGTGTTAAAGGTCTTATTAGAGATAGAGAAGATTATCTAATGATTGGAATCTCTTTGTGAGGAAATATATGGAAGTGTTGTCAATCAAATTTTCAGCTTTCAAACCATCAATAATCAAACAAATTGAGAAATTGGGGTTTATTTTCTCAAATTAAAAAGCACAATTCACTAAGAATTGTTAAATTAATAATGTCAGGCTGAATATTTCAATATTTTTTACATGATTTTATCATGTATGTTCTACTTAAAAATAAGCTCTGTGAAACTACTTACCAATATAATGTGTGTATTATGTTACCAAACTTTTTTTATGTAAATAGCACGTCACATTTTTTACAGTGTGGGACTGTTTTAAACGCTGTGTGTGCAGACCGTCCGCCGGCACCGGTCAATGTATCAGTCCTTCACCTGAGAGCGGATTCTGCAACGGTGTCCTGGGAGGTTCCTGAGGGAGACGTCATCATCGGCTTCTCCATATCCCAACAGGTGGAAGAATATTCACAATCACTGCGCTAATCTAAAGATTAAGTACGATTAACTGTATCCATCACACAATGATGAAAATGTAAATATAGTTTAAAGTGTAAACACAATGTTCAGACTCATGTGCAATGTAGTAACATTAGACTAGAAATGACAAGTATTCTATTTGAGAAAAAAATTATATTATAAAGATATATATATATATATATATATATATATATATATATATATATATATAATATATATAAGCATGGAAAATATATTTGCGGTATATGTATATATTATTTGATCATAATACACATAAACATATATACTACACATATACACATATACAGTATATTTACAAGTATAAAAACACACATTCATTTTATGTGGGTTAAGTAAGATTTATTGTCATAAATGTTCATTATGGTCATTTACAGTGTTCTGTTGAAAATATTCCGCAATCTTTTTCTTTTTTGTAACTGGCGGACTCTATTTCACTTACAATTACAAACACATCTGTCAATCAAGTTATGCAACAGCTTGTCTGAGCGTCTAATGGTTGTGCAGGCGACATTCGCAGATTAATGCATTATTCATTTTTAGCCAAGGACTTCCATCAGACTCCCCCACACCTACTGGCTGTTTCAGAGCCCAAGGGCAGGGGAAAGTGCTTTGGATCTATTTGCAGACTTTAAATACCAGCAGCGCCAGAGCTAAATGTAAGGCTGAGTTTGAGAGCAGAATTATAACTGGAATTAAAAGCTATAGTGTTTGGCTCTCAGGAGTTCAGAACGACTCACTTCAGTCTCATAAGTGTGCTTTATATTTGTTATGTGGCCTTGAAATTGCCTGCTAGAACGGTCCTGCTGAAGTATTATCAGCATCATCTGAACTTTTTGTATAATTTTACTAAAAATAAAAATGTAACCATGAATTCATCCTTCTTTCTTTCTTTCTTTCTTTCTTTCTTTCTTTCTTTCTTTCTTTCTTTCTTTCTTTCTTTCTTTCTTTCTGTCTGTCTGTCTGTCTGTCTTTCATTAATTTATTCATTCATCCATCATCCATCTTTCTTTTCACCTGTCTCTCGGTCTGTCTCATATCTATCTTTTTGTCCATGTCGGTCTGTCTGTGTCCCTGTTCGTCCATCCATCCATCCATCGATCCATCCATCAATAAATTGATTCACCTGCCTTTCTGTCTTCTATCTTTCTGTCTGTCTGTCTGTATGTTTTCATCCATCCATCCATCCATCCATCCATCCACTTTTCCAGCGAATGGATGGCAAAATGCAGAGGTTCATCAGGGAGGTGAACACCACCAGCCGATCCTGCGTTTTGTGGGACCTGGAGGAAGAGACAGATTATATAATCCAGGTTCAGTCCATCGGTCTGTATGGAGAAAGTCAAGCCAGCAAACGTGTCCACTTCCGAACCCTCAAGAAAACCGACCGTTTCCCTTCCAACAGTTCCAACCAAGGTAACCATGACTGTCCTTGATTTCAAAGACCCAGATCAACTCTGTTAAGCAATTTGATATGCCTGGTGAAATACAGTGTTAAATGAAACGAGCACAGTAAAGTTGTATAAAATCTCAGTGGAATTTGTCATTGTGCTCCACGATTCCCTTCCCAGCAACACAATTAATTATTGATGAATAGTTCACGCATGAACGCCGGTAGACCTTGTTACTGCTTCTCATTTCAGCTTCAATTTCCAATCAGCTCTCTTGTCTCTCAAGAGAATATTCCGGCATTGGCACTGCTCAGCGACTTACATTAATAGCAGTCCGATTCAATAGATTATTACCAGCCTTTATGAGGTGGTATTTCAATGCCCGGTGCTTTTGAACGGTTATGCATTATTCAAAAGCTATTTTTGCATTTGCTATTTTTGCCAGCCATGTTGAAGAAAACTAAAAGAATACATCATCATGCCTGCTTTTTTTGTCTCTCCAGTGTTGAACTGAATACATTGCTTTTAAACGTTGTTAAAACAGAATCATCACGCGCCCAAATTGTTCATCATCTGTTAAAGGTCAAAAAAGGCCTGTCATTAAAATTTTCCAGCCAGAAAAGACCTAGACAGAAACTGTAGACAAAATGAGGTTAGCTGTCATCTCACGCTGATATCTCTTTTGCTTCTCTTTCGCTTCTCTTTCTTCACCATTCTGCTCTGAATGTTCCCTACATTGATTCAAACATTTATGCAGCAATTCTTTCATGAGAAATACTAAAAATTACTTTGAAATACGTAGTTTATATTGGTTTTGCTGATAAATACTTTAGTATGCCTGATTTTCATCATAACTCCTTTACAAAAGGTCATCAAAAACCCCTTATGAAAAGTCAAAAGGTAATGGATTTTATTCCCATGCAAATCAGTACATTGCTGTAACAAAGTTTTTTTTTAAGTAATTTACATTTGACAAAGGCTTCCATTTAAATTGTAAATGTTAAGACAATTGTACGGTGCTCCTGATAAAAATAATTTCCCCTTGGTTTTTAAAAGAAACAAAAAAAAATAAATAAATACGTAAATAAATAAATAATAAAATCAGAATGCACCCCCCCACACACACAAATGCCCCCCCCCCCCACACACACACACACAAAATGTTCAAGTAATATTTGAAAAATATTGAAAAAATATGAAAAATAAATTTGCACACTTGGTAAAATACCATTCAGTGTGGTTTCCAGCATACTGTAAAACACGAGTTTACACCTTTACAATGTTTTTTACAGCACAGTACTTTAAGTTAAGAAGTCTTCCCATGATGCTGTGTAAAGCAAACTGCAATAAAACTGAATTCTTTTTGAATTTTCCTTTAATCTAATAAAACTGAATTTTTCAATAAAACGGTAAACAAACATGCATATTAACTGGAATATTTTTACAGTTCAACAGTGCAGTCCTTTTTCAAAAAAAGCAAAGAAAAAAAAATAGAATAAGACGTCTGAAGGACAAGGAGTCAAGTTGATGTTGTAATGATGAAAACAAACAGCAACTTGCCTCTAAAATTACGGTAAAAAATGCAAGTAAAATTACAGGATGTTTTTTACCGAGTAGCCGTGGTAATCGTATATTTATGATCTGTAGCTAATGAAATGTCAGAGTCATGAACTCAACTTATCCACATCCCTGTATGGCTTGTTTTTGAGTTCATCTCTTGAGTTCCCACCGGACTCAATTATCGTGATTCTTCAAAAAGCTAGGTCTGTGTAGCGCAGTCAATATTAAACATACCAACGTACAAACCTGTGCATCCCTATATGAGCCTCAGCCCTCACAGGCTTAGAATGACAATGAACAGGTTATGGCAGGATTCAGTCGCGGTGATGGATTTACAGGTCTTGTGTCGCGTACGCAAGCTGTTTTCCCGCCACCACATTGATTTGTGAATATGGCGCTGCAGAAACGCGCAACAGTGTTTTTAAACGGATTGTAAGCTTGTGGAACTAATGAGCAGATGACTTGCTTCTCCACCAGCGTGCCAAGCTAAAGTGAAGAAGCTCTGACTTGTTTTGCCAGCTCTCTGATTCATTTATCTGGACACATTCTAGAAGCTTCTCTCTTTACAAAGTGTTCCACACGTGGCCGTTTTTGGTGTTGAGAGAGGTGGCGAGGAACTTATAATAGCACATCTGTTCGATGAAATCTTTTTCCACACATTCCTGGATATTCTACAATTGAAATGTATTCGAAATGTTGCTTCTTCGGCTGTTTCCTGTCATGAACCTTTATCTCAGTAGCACAGGATTTCGATTAGACCATCTCACCAGTGGTTGGGCAAACACACTCTGGATTTTCATTTTATGATAGCTAGAGTCTTAATGCCAGCAAAAAAAGAATAGCAATTGGGAAAAGTGGAGTTCTGGAATATATCCACACTGTCTAAAGTCTAGAAAAAGAAATGGCACAGGGACGACAATGAAGATACACCAGGATGCATTTTAATAGAATTTGAAACAGATGAAATGAAATACATTAAAATGTATTGTATACATACATCTATTAAAATGACATAGTATAATATTCTATAATTCACCCTTTGTCATTCATGTGTGTGTGTGTGTGTGTGTGTGTGTGTGTGTGTGTGTGTGTGTGTGTGTGTGTGTGTGTGTGTGTGCGTGTGTGTATATGTGTGTGGTATACACCTTGTATATGAATTATATACAGTAAATAAAACTACAATTAATACAGAATAGATGACATGTTTTACATAATTGTAAATGAAATATTACACTTTAATATTCAAATTAAAATGTAGAATTCAATGTTTCCCATCACATACACACAATGAAATGTATTGATAATTATATCAGAAATTATATCTACAGACTTCTACAATTTTTACATTTTTTTTACCCATGGAACGTTTTTTATCCATGAAAATTGTGATCTGAGCCATTTGGTCCTGAGAGATTCATATTATATTTTTACAATGGAGTTTAATCAGAATTCCCTCATATACTCTATTCTTATGTGTTCTCTAACAGACGACCCAGCCGTTCAGGGTCTTGACAAAGCCAGACATCTACAGACAGGGGAGATGATCATCATTGTGGTGGTTCTTCTCATGTGGGCAGGTAAGTAAAGAAAATATTCGTCAAAAATGCATCCTTTTAGTTATTTAAAACCATCACAAATCCCAAGAAAAATGCAAGCAGCGAACAGTTGGAGGAAAAAATAGATACTGTACTTCAAATCTGTATCTTGAATATGCAAAGATCTCCATTTTTACCCTGCTGATTTTCCCGGTGCTTGAACTAAGCGGTCTTTAGTTTAAAAATCCACCACACTTGTCAAGTCAAATGCACGCAAAACAAAAACGTGCGCACATCCGATCAATTATGAAGGGCTTCTGCTGAATATTGAAGAAGGCCATGGGAAAGGAAGTGCTCTTCTTATGTAAGCCACTGAACCAGTCGGCTTCCCTGTCACAAAATAATTCATGCACTCAATTGCATCTGCCACTCCCGCAAACAAGCAATGTCTCCGCACGGCTGGGTTTTGACTGCTAAAAGATTTTCTGACTGCCCTTCTAAATCCACAGAACGAAGTACGTGCACAACATGAAGAGCAGAGACCCACACTTATTATAATAGTTATTATATTACCGTACATTTCTGACTATATTGCTCAGTGAATTATAAAGCACGCTAAAAACAAGCATTGATAGATTGATAGATAGATAGATAGATAGATAGATAGATAGATAGATAGATAGATAGATAGATAGATAGATAGATAGATAGATAGATAGATAGATAGATAGATAGATATTTTTATTTTGTTTTCTATATTGTATGTGCTCTAACAGAAACGTACTGTACTAACTTCATTGTGCTGTTGGGTGATATACTGCGACTGAATAAATCTTGAACAATTAATTTTGTACTTGAATAATTCATGAGCCGTCCATTTTGATAAAAAGCTTTAGGTGAAATTCTGCGGCAAGAATTATTACGTATAAGCATTTATTTCCAGGAAACTGTAATTAGTTCAGATAAACAATCCTAGAAGGCAGAGAGAAGTCGAGAACACCTCAAACAATAAAGCTTCTTTTGTGTGTTGAACATGTTGGTGGCTTCAGCCATCAGTCTCTTCACTTCCTGCCCAGTGTCACCATCTCTTCTCTGTCTGCAGCTGTAATTGCCCTGTTTTGCCGCCAGTATGACATAATAAAGGACAACGACTCCAGCAACAGTAAAGAGAAAGTAAAGCCGTCCTCAGAGAGAAGCACACCGGAGCATCAGGGTGGAGGGCTGCTGAGGAGCAAGGTACGTGTACATCCACCCATCTCTGTACCCTGGGAGATGAACAAAAATCCAATTAGGATTCTAAAAATACTAGTACTTTAATATATACAGTTATATGTGTTGAACTTGTCATGGTTTAAATGTACAGTAAAACTGGTCTCAATTGGGCGGAGATGGCTTTTTTTTGACAAAGCTCAAAGTAAGCAAAACGCCAGGAGCGATGACTAAAGTCATAGTTATAGTTAGTCATACTGTAGTACAGTAGATAATAGTAGTAGTCAAAGGCTAACTTAATTTAAACACTTTTCAAAAATTGAAAAATTAGACAGACACGTTGGTCGCAAACAGACAGGACAAAGGTTGAGGGTTCAAAACAAGGCTTTTAAATAGACAAACTGACAAATAAAACAAGACACATATCTTAGAAAAGTTTGCTTGGTGTGGCAATGGTTTTAAATAGTCACGCCAATCGAAACAACAATCATAAACAGGTGCGTAATGTTAACCAATTAACAAATTATCTCAGAAATTAAAAAATAATACAGGTGACGGGAGGAAGATAATTAATTTGTTAATCAGCATGTGACAAATTAAAACTGGTATACAAAGACACAGAATGTTCAAAAACACAAAAAGCGGAACTTGTAATTTGGTTCGTCAGAATACCTGCCTCATAAAATCATAAAAGTAGTTCATAAATTAAGCCTAGAATATTGATATACAGTCGTTTTGTTTGTTCGTATTGAATGCATGCATTTCTTTAATCTGTTACAATCTATATTTAATCTGTATAATTGTTTTGTGAATTGAAAACTTAAAATGTTAATTTTTTTATTATATTATATTATATTATTAAATGTACTTTTTATTATTATTATTATTATTTTTATTTTTATTATTATTATTATGTTTTTACTGCCACTAAACTGTACTTGTTTAAAAAATATCTATAGGTTTGTTATATACACAAAATGAAAAAAAATGTTAAAAAACCCTCTTTCCTCATCGCTTCAGATGTAGGCAGGAAGAAAATGGAAAAATTCCATTAATCTGAATATTTATACCATGTGCTCTCCGTTTATTAGCACCTAATGAAACGTACAGCAAACATTTCGAGCTCTGACGGGAAACCAACGCCTGCAGAAAGCTGCAAAACAGCCTTCTGAATGCCATCCATCTCAATTTTCACGAACGATTGTCTCACTGGGACTTGCAGACACATTTTATTGATAAAACCTATCTGTTTTTTTATCCAATAAAACCTGTCAGTGATGAAGAATGAATCCAAATACTATGATGGCTGGAGCAAAAAACATCAGTTTGAGATTGCAAAACTGCATAAAAGTGCCATTTTTTTTAAATGTTCAAATAACAAATATACAAACTACTAATTAAAATGGTGTTTTGCAAATACATTTTTTTACACAAGTAAAGAGTGTTTTCTGCACTTGACCAGCAGCCATGTCAGTGGAATTTAATAATGACTATGACAATTGATTTTGACCAGCGTGTCCAATGAGCCAATGAGCAGCGAATAGACGACAGTGGCAGGGAAAACAAAATTCTGAGGGACAGAATTTGATCATGATCTCTATCTTATTTACAATTCTAACAATACAAGGACTTGCTGCAATGGTGATCCTGGATGCTGAATGGACGTCTGTTTTTTTTAGAATTAAATATTTATCTGAATAAGTGGCAAACAATTTTGAGAGACTGACCTAGTTCTGGAATGATCCGCTTTGATCCTTCTCTGGCTCTTCCGCTTCCCGGCTGTGGAGATTTCACAGCGGTAAAACACGATCAGCCACTTCACATTTCGCATTTCACTATGGCCATTAGTGTGGACGACGCATCCAAAACCACACGATAAAATCAATATCAGACCAGATGATGATGATGTCACCCTTTAATGGCCTTCTTGCAATGGATTGCACTTGTTCAGATGACAAAGCGAACTGAATTTTACTGCCCACAGCCATATATACGTACAGTAATTTCTATAACAGCGATATATAATATTCTTCATCACCAATCCCACCTATAGTCTCAGTCTGCTGCACTCATGATTACAGAGTTTGATGATATTCTCCTATCTGTTGCAGTTCCATCAGTCTGGGCCTTCTATCAACATCATCGAGGTCTGATTGAGGGACGCCGGACCCTCACCCCACCACCCATCACTCAAAGCCCCTTCCAACGCCTGAAATACACACAAAACCGCACAGCTACAGCAATATTGGATTCTCCTCCATCTCTTCTCCACTGTTCCTCTATAAAAACGTATTAAAACCATCTAGTCTTGGTAATCGTTTCATCTTTTCACCCTTCCAGCAGAGGTGTTGGTGTCGGTCTCGGGAGGAAAAGGTGATGGAAGGATTTCTTCTTCTTCAAAAAAAAATCCATAAAATGGGTTCTGTGGAGGTCATAATGGACATTTATGGAACGACTGAGTCTGTTTCATCTTTATGTAAACGTGGCATTTTCATACAGACATGTTGGAAATAGTTTTGTATGTACGTGTGTACATTAAAGCTTAGTTTATGACAAGACAGACTTGATATACTGTACTTAACCACTAGTTCCATTGTATCGTTTAGTAATCATCCGATCGATTCATGGAATTGTGCATAAAAAAACGCCAAAAGCATCATTGTGAGAAGTGCATGCTGCCGCATAATGAAAATCATTGCTTTATTAGTGTCACAACAATCCAAACAGCTACTTTTGCTACTTTCAACTTCTTGGTTGTCATCAATTTTAATAAAGATAATGACTTGAAATGTTGTGATTTTTTTTTTTTTTGGTTTTGTTTATGCGCAAATTCTATGATGCCCACACAATGCTATCAAAGAGGAAACTCAAGAAATGCTGCATTCAACAAGAATTATTACCGTATTAAAAGTCAACGCCATTGAAAACGCAACAACCAATCAAGTCACAGACGTCACAAATTCCAATGCCAACGTGAAAGTTTCAAATGAAGTCAAGCGCAAATTAATTCCATGCAGTCTTTGAATGACATCACAGTCCATTTAGTCACCACCCACTGTGCAGTAGACCCTCCCTGATGCTGATTGGCAGGTTTTGTGACTGCTAATAATGAATTTTAAATTTTTTAAAGTAAACACACATATAGTGTTTAGCAAATTCTTTCGCAGTTTGTCCGTATTACGTTTCAAAAATTCTTCTGACTGGTTAAACCCGTTTAGAATACACTTTTATTAAGACTGATAATTTTTGAAAATATTTATTGTAGATTATTAAATACTGAGCAGAGTTTATAGACATATAAAAAAACGTATTAACTTATAAAGAACTTATTACAATCTAGCATCATATAAAAACAACACAATTTTGTACAAATTCAAACAAGCATTGCATAGATTTTGATTAACAAGCAAGAACTGCATTAACTGGACAATTGACAAATAATCAAAAGAACAATAAATGTACATATATTCTACAAATAAAAACATATTGTTTTTTTTTTTAACAATACGTAATGTGTTTCAGTGTTGGTTTGTTGTGATGAGAAGTTACATTATAGTGATATAAAAGCCACAGGATGTATAAAGCTGTATTTACAGAACAATTTAACATTATAATAACTAAAGCATTCACACGATCAACATCAATGAAGAACAAAACATCACTAGGCCTAAACAAGATTGAGTTGTTCATTCTAATAAATCACAAGCACGGTGCGAAATGCATGTTGAATGATTAAGATTGTAAAATTATTAATGTATCCAAATCGATACATTTTAACGTCCATGAAGCTAAAACTGAAAATTAAAAGACATTCTCACACAGCGCAATTATTAATAATCAGTAGAATAATTTATTAAATTGAAAAAATCACCAAAAACCCTGTTGTTTATCTGTTTACATTAAATTTGAAATTCTGTGAATATTGAGCAATTGTAATTCTATACTATAAATAAACAGTTAAAAAGTACTAAATAATACTAATATAAAATAACAAATTAAATAAAATCTAGTATATTATACCTTCAACAATAAACGACAAGTTGCATTCAAGTACAACTCTTAAAACTACAAAAATGGCGTCTTTCGAACGACCCTAAAAAGAGCTACACATTTGACCTTTGACCTTGCAACGAAAAGTGAAAAGCCTAATCGACGGCATGCAACACTTGCAGGTTCAGATTGATCCAAAAAGGCCAAATGTTTCTATTATTATATGATTGGGAATTTTGAATTATAGAAATACATTGTTTGAGTCTGGAATGTACATTTGGTGAATAATTTAAGCATAAATGAAGAACAATGTTACAAGGGACCAATTTAGGAGCAAATACACTCTACAGGATTTGAATGTAATCACACATCAGCAGGATGAAGATAAAGTTCTTCCCGAAGACGTGATGAGACCTGATTTTTGATTTGGTCTTGACACTGGATGTGAATCGTATTGCTGGGTGTGTGGATGAGGATGAGGATGAGGAGCGAGGTGGTCAGTCGGAGTCTCCACTGCTGAAGGACAGGAGGTCTTCCTCCACTGGACTCACGGCTGCGTCCTCCGACACGGTTCTGCTGCGGGACGTCGCCAGTCTAAACCACACACCACGTAGAAAGGATTCAAAAACACTTCATATAGATAAAAACATAAAGCGCCAACAATTTCAATCCGATTTTGACTGGAAGTGAACTTTTATTTTGGATGAATTTGGGAAAATAATATTTTTACTATAGGGATAAACTGCATATAACACTACTGTAATGCTATGGTAACTATGGTAACCGTGTTTCATTAACCTTGTTAACCAAGTAAATATCTATCTATCTACCTATCAATCTATCTGTCGATCGATCTATCTATCTATCTATCTATCTATCTATCTATCTATCTATCTATCTATCTATCTATCTATCTATCTATCTATCTATCTATCTATCTATCTATCTATCTATCCATCCATCCATCCATCCATCCATCCATCCATCCATCCATCCATCCATCCATCCATCCAACCGCCCACCCACCCATCCATCCATCCATCCATCCATGCATCTTTCGAATTGTTTAATTCAAATAAGAAAAACAAACGTATACTGTTTTAAAAAAGACTTGCTTGTTATGACAACTGAATAAACTAATAAATCTGAACCAAACAAATTAAATCTATTACTTTAAAGGGAAACGTTGAGATTTACTGTATTAACAGTAATTTGCACAAATATACTGTGCATTAAGACATGTGCCAGGGCTGCAGAATTGTACAGCTTGTAAACAGTGAACAACACTTCAAACTCAGTGGATTCTGAATTGTTTGCAGCTTGTAGGTGATTTTTCGATGTTAAAAGCTTCATTTTGCCGCGTCACTGTTGGTCAAGGGATAGAAACCCAAACCTTCAGTGTTGCCACCGGACAGCAGAAAGACTTCCTCTCACTTACCTGCTTCCGTCTCCTCCACCTCCATATTGCTGCATGGAAGGTGAAAGAGAGGATGAGATCATGAGAAATCAACTATTAGCTTTGATTACATCGCCATCAATCACTTTTAACTCGTAATCCGTGAAAAAACAGAATCAATGCTTGAGCTCCGGATTTACATTTCTGAATGTGTTTCTACTATACAATTATTTATTTAAGCAATCCAATTTTTATTTATTTTTTTCTTTCCTTCTCAATCTCTCTCTTCATCTTGCTTCTTTCCTTTCTTCCTTTGTGTCGTTTTTTTCTCTCTTTATTCTTTTTACTATCCTTTTTATCTGTATTCATTTTGTATCTTTCCATCATTTCTTTCTTCATTCTTTCTCTCACTCTCTTTTATTTCTCAATTCTTTCTTTTTATTCTCTCTTTTTTCATTGATCACTTCTTTTTTTTCTTTTTCATCTATTTAAATCTTTCTCACGCTCCATTTTCCCAACTCTTTCTTTGTTTTTTCTATTCTCTCTTCTTTTTATCATTTCTATGTTTTTTTTTTTATTGTTATTCATACATCACAAGTGGATGTATGGACACAATGAACACATTTAGGCTCACATTTATCACAGAGAAGAAGGTTCAAAACACATTAGAATCTGCCACAATGAATAACATAATACCTAATTTTTCCGAACAGTTATATTATAAAAAGAGATTTCTCAGACAGTTATTAATATTTCTCATAGACAGACAGGAATAAGTGAGTGTCTGTTCAATCCGCTATAAGTCTCTTTCAAAATACATTCTCTTACTTGCGCACACACACACACACACACACACACGCACGCACGCATGCACACACACAATTTACCTTGAAAAAGCATCATCAAGACCATCTTCCACATCCTGAAATTTAAAAGCATTGAAGGTCAGACATATTTCTTTCCGTTGCAAACAGTCACATGTGTCACATTTTCTTTGCTCAGAGCAACTAAATTATTGTATTTACTATCTATGTCTTTAGAAAATGTACTGAAAAAGTATTATTGGTCCAAAAAACGACAGCAAAAATAAGCAAATACACATTCGAGTAGTTTGAACTGGAGAATTAAATGTAGTGTCTTATAGTGCCCTCTAGTGGAGGAATTATAAATCATATCAGAATCATAATACAATAACTGTACCAATATAACCGCAGACAATAAATAACGTGTAATACCCATGAATCATGCTTGATCGGTCGTCTTCTATTGCTGCTTCGTGGAGACGGCGACAGAAAGGAAGGCAGAAAAGGTTTCCTTGGTTTGTGCTCAATCAAAGCCTGTGCCTTTTCTTTTTCTGTAAGAAATAAATGAGTTCAATAAAATGAAACTTATGATTTGTTTACTTAAACTTATATATTTATTCAGCACATAAAATGTCATTCTTGCACCTGAAATATTGTTTGGTTCTGATTCGGCCTGTGAATCTGGGTCTGAAAATGAATGGCATGGACCAGTTCTTTTATTCTTGTCTGAAATTGAAAAACAACTTTGAGACGAAAAAAGTTATACAAATATTTCAGAAAAATGTTTTCAAATATGTTTTCTTTCCAAGCGTTAATATGTAAAAGTTATGGGTTCCAGTAAGTAACAATAATATTGTAATTATTTTCTATAAACATAAACTAACTGATTAATCTACATTCAGACATTATATAAAGTTTACAGTAAATATTACATGAAAAAACAATAAAGGGTCAGACTACCTTCTTGTGCAATTTCCCAATGATCCAGAGCCACTTTAAATGCTTGAGCAACGGTGAGTGTCACAGCCTGAGCCTGGGGAGAAATAATAATACAAAAAAAAAAAAACAGAATAAATGGGATTAGATAAAGTAGCCACTAGATGGCGACAAAAAGCTGGAGAAAAAAAACACCGGTACAAATCGGCACTGGGACTTTAATACGTACTAAGAATTAACTTAGTTATAAAGTACACATGCATATCTATCTGTCAGTCTGTCTGTCGAGCCTAATAGAAACTCAGACTTCACCCAGATACACATGCTTATTCTATTTTATTCTATTATGTTGATTCTTTATTCTTTAATTCACCTCTTGAGGTCAGTATTGACCTACACTTTGAAAATTGGACTGAAATATTAAATAATAATTACACAATGTTACAAAGTAACAAAATGAAAACCACACAATTACCTAAACAGTTACATTAAAACGTTGTATGTAATTCATAGCCATTTGTTTATGTGACAAAACTTACAATTTTCTTTTTTTGGCAGAGGAAGGCATGGCACTCCAGAGTTTCATTAAATTGGCTTTGGGAGACGTAGGCAAAGACTTTATCCTGAGTTTTATCTGTTGTGCAATACGAAATCCTAGTGAGAGACAACAATGAGCAGCTTAATGCAAAATTGTTTTAAATGTAATACAAAAGGACAAAGCATTTACTAAAATTCAAACAGACAGACAGACAGATTGATATATGAATGGATGGACGGACAGACAAACAGACAGACAGACAGATGATAGATGGATGGATATAGACAGACAGACAAACAGACAGACAGATAGATAGATAGATAGATAGATAGATAGATAGATAGATAGATAGATAGATAGATAGATAGATAGATAGATAGATAGATAGATAGATAGATAGATAGATAAATAGACATACAGATGCTCCAATAGTCTTTCAGAAATCAGAGTGATGAGACAAAGCAAAATCATTCACAAGTGAAAAGAGAATATTTCCTACAGAAAATCCTGCAATCTGATCTACAACAGACAGAATCTGCGTCTGAAGATCGACCCAAATAGAACCAGCCAAAGACTTTCTATTCCCACCGCTGAGTCTCTCCGGCCCACACGGGAAACACTGAAGGAATTAGTTTCCATTGCACAACTTCATAATTGAAGAGTGAAAAGCTGCTGATTTTGGCACATTTATAATGGAAGAGTAGAAGTGCTAGTCATTTCACGCCAATTCAGTTTGATAAGTGAACGAATATGTTTAATTACAACTCTGTGAAAAATCAACATTGATTTTTAGAAGAAAAAAATATATATTTCAATATGTTTCTCTTATCAGCATATATTGTGCGCGTGTAGGGAGTAAAAGAGACACATACTTGCATTTACAGTACAAACTACAGAAGATGTGTGTTTGTGTGTGTGAGACACTTCCACAAAATATATAAATACACGTAGTATATAGTGTGTGTAGAGAGACAGAGACATAAATACATTATACATACTGTATATAGCTAGAGTGGTTGGTGTGTGTGTGTGTGTGCTCGTGTGTGTTAAAACATAGAAAATTTAATACATGAATAAACCTTCACACTAAGCGTACAGCATATAGGCATTTGTGTGTTTGTGTGTGTGTGTGTGTGTGTGTGTTTCTAAAATGAAGAAGAATCACATAAATACAGATAGACACTATACATACCAGTATATGGACTGTGTTTGTGTATATATGTGTGTGTACACACAAAGGGGCAAGACAGACACCGCATTATAGTCATTTAACAGATGCTTTTATCCAAAGCGACTTACATTTCATTACAATTTCAATTCAACAAATTCCTGCATTCCCTGGGAATCGAACCAATGATCCGATGTTTCAAACACCAGCGCTCTACTATAAGCATACTGTGCATATAGACGCGCACGTGTGTGTGTGTAAACTCTATGCAAATATGGGAATGCACACACATACACATACATAAGAACACACACACACACACACACACATACACACACATACAAAAAATGCGCATAATAATAAATGTACTATTTTATTTATAAGCCACCTTCCCAGATCATATATCAATGAAGAAGATGGGTAGATAGACAGAACATAGCATCACAAAACAGATACAAAAAGTATACAAAACAAACAAAAAAATAAAACGAGACTTGATTCTGTTCACACTGACTCTGCTTTTCTACTGCATTGTGTGAATGAGACCTTCCAGAGAAAAGGGGGTTTAATCTCGTACAGTTAATGCCGGAGCGTTGTGAATCTCATTACACAAATCACAGCGAAAAACATCCTCACAAACAAATACAGACGTCTTCCAGGAAACAAACAAGCTGGCAGTAGTGAACGCGGATAAAAAGCGAATCAAAAAGCCTCGGAATATCGACAGAACTGTAACAAAAGCAGCAAGAAAGGAGCCAGAAAGCCTCGCAAGCCATTACAGTTTGATGTAATAAACTTGACAGCTCCCGCAGAGGCCAGGCGAAGCTCGACGTGTGTTTACCAACTAAAAATAATGTGTGTGTGTGTGTGTGTGTGTGTGTAAGACTGTGGGGGAATAAAAAAGGGGGTGGATCAAAGGAGTGAATAAAGATTAGCAAAAGTCCCAGAATCTTTATACACCCCACCAATTATTTCACCTCAAATTGGATGTCCAGGACCCCCAGGGGGCGCTAGTGTTGAAATAGCGTCTCTGCTGAACTCTGATGTGTGTGTGTGCGTATGTGTGTGTGTGTGTGTTTACTTTGAACGTCCAACCCGTCTCTATGATCAAAGTCTACACTGATTATATTCTGCTGCGGGCTGTTTGCTTTAATCCATTGAAATGCTTCACCTGGAAAAATATCGACATCAAAAATGTGCAGAAGTGTAGTGCTGTGGAGAACAGTTTGTCCTGCTCTGTGTGATCGCAGCAGTTCTCCTGCTCGTGCAGAAATCCATATGTCATTACGGTGAATAGCCAGAGCCCTGCAGAGGAGTTCTGAAGGACACGGACAAGACTGGATGGAGCAGAGATCCCAGTGCCAGATTAGAGTGTGTTAGAGCTGCTCTCATGCGTGTAAAGAGTACCTGGAAATCCTACTTGAGTAAAAGTGCGGATACTTAATTACTCCACTACCAGTTACAAGTCACCAATTGCAAGGAGACTTGAGAAAATGTTGTAAAATATGCCATTTTAAAAGAACTAGGGTATTTTACTCATACTATTTTTAGGCTAAAAAAAACAAGAATCTCTTTATTTATGAGGTAACACCTCAATGACTCAAAATAGCAGAACAAAATACGTAGATAAAAAATAACAAAAAGTTAGTCTCAGTCAAACTCCAATGTGCAAAAAAGAGCAACAGCTAATTCGCGTGATTTATCTCAAAAATAGCATCCAGTACCTTCAGCATCCTGCAAATGGCTATAATGCCTCAATCACAATTTAACTAGCAATTGTAAGTGTTGTGTATTGTAGTGGAGTGAAGTGAAGTGTACAAATACTCAGTCTAAAATGCAGTCAACTAGAGATTAAAAATTGCTTATATTTAATCCTATTTAATCTCATGTCTAAATTATGCATGTAATTCTAATATACATAACAAAGTTCTTCAATTTATATAACAACATTTTTTAAATTTTCATAGTAAAAATGTTTGAAAGGTGTGTGTGTGTGTGTGCGTGTGTGTGTGTGTGTGTGTGTGTGTGTGTGTGTGTGTGTGTGTGTGTGTGTGTGTGTGCGTGCGTGCGCGTGTGTGTGTGATTGTTTGGATGGGGGGGTGGGAGGGCAGAGTAAAATATATGAATGGGTGGTGGGGGGCAGAGTGTATATAAAACATCTTTATTTATTTTATATATTGGCTTAAGGATTAAAGTCTTTTGTTCCTGGGTCTGTCTGTGGTGTTGCTGATAAAGGTATCTGAGCTTCTCTCTGCACTCCACTGCCATTCATTATTAAGCTTCTTTCTTAGCTACTATTCTTCTATTACATACAACAGAAATGACCTTAGGAAACCCAACGCAGGAAATTATAAATCACATTTCAACTCATTATATAAATTGTTTAAATAATTGGAAAAAATGACATAAACATAGTGAGATCTTAGAGGGGGAGATGAAACGATGTGAAAGAAAAAATGAAAAAAAAAAAAACAATGATAAGTAGAGATGAAGCAAAAGACGAATGATGCACATGAACACAAGCACTCACATGTACCTGTATATAGAAACGTCCTCAATAAGTTCATTGGTCTCGGTGTCTGAGATGATGATGCCTTTGGGTGAAACCATGAGGGTGACTTTGCGAAACTTCTTTGCGCTGGCACGAGCCTGTAAATGACAAGCAGCAACTGAAACGTCTTTTGAAAATGACAGATCACGTGAAAAATGATCTTCCATAGTGGCTGAAGATGAAGGAACGCTTCCATAAAAATGTTTTCTGGTAACACTTGCGACAAGGGAAAAAAAAGTGTTGAAGTGGGGTGAGGTCAAGGTGAAACGAATACTGCAGTAAAGCTGTTCAAGGACAAAGGAAAAAGCATAACAGTGAAAATCCCAGGAGAGTGTGTACACTGTAATCCGATTTGTGCAAACGGATTACAAATTAGACAGCTTGATTCTTGCATTATAACTTCATTTTTAAAATCTGCTATTATAACTCCTGTGCTACAACAGGGAACCTCGATGTCCTTCAACCTTTATTTACAGTACGTATATTTTATGTCCAAACTTATGAAAAAGTGTCTCATTTAAATTAATAAACACTATCTTACAATTTGTTCAAACCATAATAGTTATTGACATTGTAGCACTGAGATCGCACTTGTGAAAATGACCATCGAAACGCTAGATCTAGAACCCTGAGGTCTGATTTAGGCCCATTACATTTTCTGTATTTATTTACGTAAAATCTCCATTCGACTGACTATTTTAATACATTTTCAATTTCAAATGACAAACTGAGAACTGAGCCTTTTTGCCAAATCTTGCAACCCCAAACAAATTTTCAGTCTCTATTGGCTTCAATACAATCTACGTTTTGTCACTTTGAAATGCAATGGTTTCAATTTCTTTCATGTTCACTTTGCCTCTCCCCTCACACTAACCCCAACCATTAAACATTCCATCCATTAACCCCAACCATCAGTATAACCTTAAGTCCCTCGACCCGCTTTTAACCGTGTTACTGACCGTGGTCACAATTCTCCTGATAGCAGCTGCTGCCATTTCTTCTCCTTTGGGTTGGCCAACCAAAGTCATGCCCAGATACTTCACATTAAACGCCATCCCCTCCAAAAGAGTCTCTTTGGTGTCTGTCCAGTTTTCCGGGAGCTCTAAAATACAAAATAAAAAAATCTTAATTAAAAAAAATAAATAATGGAAAAAAACAGAAGCCTTTTAAAAAAACATTTGAAGAAAAAATTTCAATTTGTACCATCTGCTCACTCTTGTTCTACACTACTAATCTAAGTTACTTTTATTTATTTATTTATTTTTTGTATAAAACACATGATTTCATATCCATTGTATGTTTTGTTAGAAAAATATCATCAAGATGTAAAGGGACAGAAAATTGCCATGAAGTGATAAACCATACCGCTAAGAACAAATGAATGAATGAATGAATGAATGAATGTCTTTGTTTTCCCTCTTAGGGGAAATTTCTCAAGACTTGTGTCAAAGAATTGTGGCTTTATATATCTTTACAAAGCTGAACATATCTGTAATAATAAACTAAAAGAAAATGCCCCAAACACTGTGAGGTTGTTCATTTTCTCAAACAGTGATGAGTTGCTTTTGCCCGTGTAGAAGGAATTCTAAAATCTGTGCCACACTGTGTTCTTGAAATAGCTTCTCAGTCCCATTTGGGTTTAATAAAAAGCCCTGTAGGGGCTACAGATACAGAACAAACCTGATGAGAGGATCATGCTGGACCATTAGCGGGAAACAAAAATCCACATTGATCCCACTTCAACTTCACTTTAAATAACCGTTTAATGATTTAGGTTCTAGACTGATTTAGGTTCTAGACTCGACCCCAAGACCAGGTCAAGCTTTCTATATGCAGTTTGTGTAGTTTGCACAGTCAAAATGTTTATCTAGTTCAAAAACATTTTCCAACTTGAGAATGTAATTAAATATGTTGACATCTGCTGCCCTGTGATTGGTTGGCCGCTAATTTGTGCTCCGCCTTCAGTCCCAGAGATGCTGAGATTGCCTCCTCAATACCCAGCAATGGAAAAAGCATCTTGGAAGTTTCTTAAAGACTGGCTCAAGCTCCCTGAGACTCAGAAAAGCAAAAGTTGATGGATACCTGAGTTTTAATTACAATCAAAACAGATCACAAAACATCCTTGCAATAAATGTAAGTTATTGTTTGTTTCAAGCAAAACAATATTTAAAAAAAATGTAATTAATTGATCAATTAATTAAGATAAAATAATAAGTAGACAGCTGATGTTGCATGACTGTGTCCTGCTCTGACAGCTCTGCTAAGAGCCATCTGGACTCCCAGTAGCACCAGCTGTTCGGCACAGCTATACAATTCCGTCATTACTCCTTTCCCAACCACAAGTGAATAATTTACCTATGGAGACACAAAATCTATCTTGGCGCTCAGTGAGCAGGAAAACCACAACTTAATGCCCTGGCCGCAGCACAGCCGTCTCTGAGTTGTGTTTTAGCCTCTTGCAGACTCATACAATACCCTACATTTACCATACCTATCACACAACATCCCAATCACATACCACACCATAATAACATACCTATCACATACAAAATACACCTTACAAATTTAGTACCATACCAAATCATACCATGCTATAACAATCACATATAAAATACATGTCATAGCTATCACACCATACCAATGACATACCATACTTATACCACACCAATGACATACGTTAAACATACCATATAACTTTATTTGTGTAATCAGATTCTAATTCAGTTGAAAAATTTCTATTTTTTTTTTATTAAAAAAACAGCTCAAATGCCAAAATGCTATTTATTAGTTTTAAGACTTTACATCTTTAATGCGTGTTGTCTTCCTAAAGAGAAGAGGGTGTTTCATAACACTTACTAAATCATTAATTTAGTCTTTACTCATTTTTATATCCTAAAGCAGGAAAAGTTTGTCTTTAATTGTTTTGTATTAAACATTTAAGCATGAGCAAGCATGGCTTTCTAACTTGAGGGTTGTTGCCATACGTTCATCAAGCTGCTAAATGAATAATTTATCCAACTTATGTTGATGCTTCAGGCCTGGACCCACATTTGACTGGACAAAGCTGTTGAAAAAATTTACAAGTTGGTATTAAAATAAACTGACCAACACAAGGCAAAAAGGTCAGAGAAGGTGAAGGTCATTAGATTTTGACAGGTTTATCCAACTGTCAAGGGAAACGAAATCCAGTCTTCAGTGTTTGTTGCGCTATATTTCATAACAGCACGTAATTTGATGTCGGGTTGGTTTGTGTGCGTCTGCGTTATAAGTTAATCCGATTTGTGCGAATATGAAACGAGATTATCAGGAGAGCTGAGAGGGCTGAAACCACATTTACGTCTGCATTAGACAAAGGCTGCATGGCACTTCTCCAAGCTAAGATGGCTAAGCTACGTATCAAAGCTTGAGATGAGATTTTGTAGCAACACATCAGTTGACAAAAGCAAACTGAGTTAACGTGACACTGTTCACACGTTCACCTCCAGTTTCTGTGAGCCAATATTGAGCCAATCACATCTCTCTCATTCTATCACACGTATATGTATGTGTGTGTGTGTGTGTGTGTGTGTGTGTGTGTGTGTGTGTGTGTGTGTCTTTTTTAACAATTCAAGGATTACTAGCACTAAGTGATCTCCTTTACACTCAAAACTCAACATGTTAAATCCCTGCAATCCCGCTGACTCCATTTCCATGATGAGATAATTAATTAAAATGAGATCACACATGGAGACAGGACAGTTGCCCATAGCAACTAATACATCCAATGCCCAGCTTCTTGGAATATTGCTAGACCTGTGAATAACATGCACCACATACACAGTAAGAGAACAAGTGAAACACCCAAAACTAGGAGAAAAACGGTAAATGAAGAGAAAAAAATCCTATATAAATATAATAAATACATACAGTTTACGTATAAATTAAATATATATTTTTTGTTAGAATTTTTAGTTAGAAGGGTAAAATTTCCAATCTGCAGATTCTGCGTGAATTAAAATAATCAGCATTAAGTGGAAAATCTAGGGCATACCTTGACCGAATATAGGACACAATAAGACTAAGATGGTTGAGAAGGAGGGCAGAGAGGAGTTGGGGAATTAAGGTGACAGTAGTAAAAAAAAATACCTAAATGTGTTTTATTTTTAAAGGTCTTTTTTTTCCTTTACAAAGTCCTCTGGTTATAAAAGAGAGAATTCAGAAGCAACAGATTTTTCTGATCAGCAAAATTATTCCTGGCAACCAATCAAGTTCTTCATGCTAAACTGAACATGCAATGTTATCATTAAACCTCAATGGTATGCAAGGACCAGGGGGTGTCAGACCAGGCTCCGTTACCTAGCAACCAAAGTCACTGGCCAAAGGAAAGGGTCCTGAATGGAGGATGTTTGCATGTAAACATCAGCAGTCACAAAAGCATGTACAAAAAGAAATGGTTGGAACATAATTCAGGACAAATAAAGTTCTTATTACAATACCTATATACAGTACATAGTTGTGTGTAGTAAATTTGAATGTGTGTATATTTATTTGTGTACCCTGCGACCCAGAAATTAAGTATGATGTAGAGAATTGATGGATTATATGTATGTTTAACCATTTATATAAATATAGAGAAAGAAATCTTGAATAATATCCAAAATAATATCACTAGCAGAAAAAAAAATTATATAGAAACACTTATAATTATTATTTGAAGTTTTTTTTTTTTTTTTCTACTGCTCAAGACACTAATAACCACTGGAGCAGGATCTAAATATAACCTTCAGTGATCTTCTCACTGTATCTTTTACTCTGTTTACTTCTTCTCAGTCTGACGAGGACAGTAATTAGCAGAGTTAGCACTCATACGCATGACTGCGCAACTGGAATTAATGAGAGAGAGAGAAAGAGAGAGAGAGAGAGAGAGAGAGAGAGAGAGAGAGAGAGAGAGAGAGAGAGAGAGAGAGAGAGAGAGAGCAAAGAGGGAAATCCTGCCTCAAGGCGACAAAGGGAATTTTCAACAGTTTATTTCTTCATCTTTTGCCACCCAGTTGAAAGTAATACACACAGCTGCCATAACACCAATGCATGATTTATTTGACACATACTGTATGAGTCTAGAGTAATTTTATGTTACTTAAAAGCATAATAATAAAATGTAATTGCCATTGTGTGTATTCAGCAATTTTTCAGGAAACTCATTGAAAAAGTGAAAATATAAATGAATGAAAAGAACTGGACAATAACAACAGTGGAACAACTATAATAATTCCACTCATTGCGCATTATAATACTTAAAATAATTACTTATTTCAAGCATAAAGTTCATGAAATCAAATATTTCTAATTCATCCCATTTCTGCCGAGATAAAACAGCTGTAGAATATTTTTTTAAATCTACTTAAATCTATATCAAATTATGGTTTTAGAAAAGGCTTGGTGACTGATGTGATGCATAATTGGAGTTGTGAGTGTAATTTCACGTAAGACGTAAAGACGTCTAAAGAGTTAAAGCTCACCGACATGACAGAACCTCAGCTGAAGTACTAATGTGACACTAAAGTGATGCTGATTGGTTGAGCTGCAGCTTCTCTAGACTCTTTAGTACTAAACAATGCCTGAGGTTAAAGGTCAAAGCTTGAGGTTCTCTGAAAATATAACCAGTTTTTTAACAACAATTAACATCAATTTAACCACAATGAATTTACTCTATAATAAAAAAATGATGAAAATAAAATGGTTCTTCAGAAAAATACACGACCCTCAGAATAAAATCTAATCTAAATTCAGCCTGTTTAAGCTCCTGTCTGCAACGCTAGAGACGTTTCAATCCCACTGAAGCAAGCGGTGGACAGTCAAAGCAAATGTCACTAAAGTGACAGCGATGGGGAGAAATGGGAAATATTTACATATTATAACCTTGTTTCATCAGGGAAAAACAATCAAGGTGGGAAACCAAAGACACCAGATTTGAGGAGAGGAGGGAAAAGCTGTCAGAGGAGTGAAAAGGACAGACAGATTAAATGAAAGGAAGGAAGAAGGGAGAGAGAGGAGTGGTGTCAGATTTCCCTGATGCATGTCCAGGTTGTCAGATGAAGATGAAGGTTCGGCTGTCACTGATCTTCCTCTGCGGGAGGATGTAGATGCCCCTAGATGTTCATGCAGTTTGAGTCCGTTAACTCCTTCTCTAGAGAAGATTCTAATTCTATTCACAACAAAACACCCTATTTTAAATTATTCTGAAAAAGCTTTTGTGGCTCAACAGGACCAATATTGTTTCCTGCTAAGATGCACAGCCTGGTTAAGCTTTGCTAAACATGGAGAGAACAAAGGGAATCTATATTTGGGAGGGCAGGATCATTGATCACTTCCGGAAAAACAAAAAAAAAATATCACTGTTTCAAAAAAATAAAAAAGGCACTACAAAGGAATGCACCAGATGTAAATGAACATGAAAAATGTAACGTGAAATGCAAATTTTTACTTGCTTACCTCATGGAAAACATTAATGACATTTTGCAACAATGTTTATTTTAACGATGATATTCTGAAACAACGTTCAAATTTGTTCTACCCAAATTACCAACATTTTACTGCTTATTAAACAAAGAGCAACAAGCCTTAACAAATGATTTTGTGCTTTATGATTCTAGTTGTGGTTGTTGAGTCAGTGAGGCACAATTCTGCACATTTGGCTCTTCTTTTATTTTGTTCGGAGAGGAACAAACCGCAGGGAGCCTTATGCACAGAGAGGCAATGACAAAGAAAAAGAACTTTTTATCCATCCATCCATCCATCCATCCATCAATGTGTGTGTGTGTACACGTTTTTCTTTTGTATCTATAGTTTTTCTTTGCAGACAGCCACTAGAGATGAAACTTCAAACCGAAATGATTAATTTTTGATCCATGAAAAAGAATAATTTGACCGAAACTGCAAAATATAATATTCACTTTAGAGCACTTCTGAACCCAAGTTCACAGCATTTCAAATGTGACATTTCATCAGAGTAGATCAAAAGAGTTCTTTGACCTTAATTCAGTGTGGAAAGTGTTTCTTTAAACCATCAATTAAACTTTCAGGTCTACTCAAACACACCATGCTGCTATATCAACTGAATGTCAAAACTGTTGACGTTTCATTTTTAAATCCCGATTATACAACTAAACTAAAACAGTGTAACAATGTTAATTGTTGACGACAAGGCAAAACAACAAAAGTTGGAAGTTTAATGTGTTATAATGTGTTAATGAATTTGCTTGAATAAAACAAAATAAATCACATTTACAAGAGCAAAAACAACAGCAGCTAACACACCAACTATAACAATATTTTATTACTTTAACAAAAGTACGTAAATCAAAATTGAACTGCTCTTATTTGGACAAAAATAAGTCTATAATAGTCACTGACTTTTTGGGCATAATTCCATTCATAGGCGAACATTACTTTCTTGGTGTTCTGACTTTCCATCTCTTAACAAAATTTCTTTTAACAAACCTAACTTTTTACTTACTCTTTTTAACATGAATTATAGATTTTTTTTAAAGTAACGTTAAATATTATTTTTTAATTTAGTAGAGTACATATATAGCTATATTTCAGTTTTCAGGCTGCGGTTTTCAAAGCGGTGAAGCCGTGTTGTTTTATTTAATTTAATTTAATTTAATTTATTGATATATCTTCCTAAGCTATTTAGCCACCGCTAGGTTTCCCTGCATGAATAAGGTTTATTTTTCTGTTATTCAGGTAAATTTGTTATTCACATACATTTTAAATTTGGTTGCACGTGTATAGAGCAACTTGTTGTTTAGCCACTGCTAAATATCACGGGATGGCTACAGAGCTCTTTATTTCTGTTAAAACGTTGACTGGTTAGTCAGCCAAAAAAAGCCTATACTGTATACTGCATATACAGCATATACATATACTACATTATTTATAGAAAGAAAAGATTACACGATGCAGAAGCACACCGTTTTCTAACGACAATGCATTTCCATTTATTTGTGATTGCTCCTGACTTGAAACGTGGTAAAGAGTTGCTTATAATTACGTATATACAGCAAATAATCCAAAAAACTACCATTACCATACTTCTATATCGTTCAATAACAGACTATATAGAAAGAAAAACTAATACTAATCATATGAGTATATACAAAACGAAAAGTTCAAGTAGACACAACTCAAACTCCTATTATAAATCAATGAGCTGCATGTGCACTCAACTAAGGGAACAATGGATCTGTAATAAATGAAACACTTATAATGTGTGCAAAAATTAGAGCTAACATAAACCAACGCTTTTCTTTTACAGGACCTGAATGAGTGGACAAGAACATTACGTAATCTATCAAAACAAGGTAAATCCTGTGCATCCTCAAAGCAAGGAAATCCTCATGGCTGGTTCATGCTGAGACGCCGCTAAAGGCAGACATGTTGTTTCGCTGTCTTATTTGAGGGTAATCACAATAACAGTGTTTGGGGGTCCCTGAGGCTAAAAGTAATAAAGAGTGAGTCTATTTCTCTCTCCATCTCCTCAGTGGGGCTTCGAGGTGACTAGTGAGTCCTAATTTAGGTGGAGGAAAGAGTCTCATGCCAGCTTTGCTAGGTCTGGCTCTGAGAGGTGGGCTCTTACAGACCATAATGGGGTTTTGACAGCATTGTACGTTCATGATTTACAAAAACGGGCACTTTTCAGTATTGACTAGCCTCAAGCTTTAGTGTCAATTGCCGTGAAGTGTTCTGGGAGTTCAGATATAATCTCAAATCTTAAAGCCAAATTATTGAAAGAGACGTGCTACAACATACAAAAAAGGTTTAATATTGATTTTAGCTTTTTTGTATCTCTTATTATGCCATTTTTCAGTAATTTCTAGTCCACAAACAATTTGTGGTAGAATTGCCATACAACATCAATAACGTTCATTCTGTATCATCTTCAAGCATTGTCTCATCTGCATCATTAATCGTAGATATGTAATGTAGAACAAGACGAGAAAAGTTTTGATCTTGTCACTGTTTATACTTTTCTTCATATTCAACTTTGTATAGCTTTTTTTTTGTTTGACTGGGATTCATTGTTCAGTTTTCATCATTATACACTTTTTTCATTATCGGTATACAATGACTTTTTTCAACGCAGAATTGTTCCAATTTTAAATGATTGGGACTTTCACTTTCATCCACTGAAATCGTCTTCTTCATAACTAGAATTTTTTTAAAGGTCCATTTTTCACTGTGTACATTAGTTTCATTGGAGCCTCTCAGGTTTGCTTTAGCAACCTTTTTAGCTGCGTCCTCATTTCTACTTGTGTCTACTTATATCTTTCATGAAAGTAATATACAAGTATGTCTTCTTTCAGAAGTTTGATGTTGTGATAGAACAGCATAACCAGCTCTCACGTATCTTCAGAAATTCTGCATAGTCATCTAGTTTTATTTTAAGTCATCCTTTTTTTTTAGATATATTTATTTATTTTTTTTGTTTATCATTGTTTATCATTGTTATTTATCATTGTTTTTTTCCTCGTGCATTCATCTAATAGATTTGTTCTAAAGGGCACATTTGAAATGCATCTTTATTCATAGAAACGTCTTTGGTCAACGTGAGATAAGGGACGTTCTTTCTCACAATAACATCTGCTTTTCTACCAACCAAGAGCATCTGTCCCTTCCAGCGATGTGACCTTTGGAACTGTCAGTTTTATTCTAATGACAGAACCAGAAAAGCTAGTGGCAACTGTTTGTGTTTGAACCCCATTTTCCCCATTACATCTGTGACCTAAATAAATTCAACTATATAATATCCACAAAAATGTGAATATTTACATGTTTCTTATTATTCTACATATTCTTAAGTGACATTTTGTACCATCTCAGCTAAAATGTTACCATCTCCAATGTAACCAAACCCAATTACTGCGTTTCAGTAAATCACAGAAAATCACAAAAAAAAAACCACAGAAACGAAAATCGGTCCAATCATCTGAACCTAGCTGAATCCGTTAAATTCAACTGAAATTTCTACAGACACAGTTGCTTTAAATAATCCATTGCTTTCATCTACGCATGATTGTGTAAAATCTCCTTGTTTACAAGAGCAAATGTTTTACTTCTAGAGTGACTTTAGCTTTGAGTCCCACACATGAGGATGACACCACAAACAGCCTTGGGTTCCTGGATGCCACAAACGTGACAGAGGCTTTGTCAGGAAACCACTGCACTCTTTTCCAAACAAGAGCGCTTGCTTCTTCCCACCCACAGAACAAAGGCTGACAAGAATGTAGAAGTGCCTGGTTTAATCATTAAAGCGTAAATGGGGCAGTGGGACTTGTCAAAGTAACTTCAAGTCAAGGGTGGCAAGCTGCCTTCCTCAGCTTGGTAGCTTCTACACCCTTCAAGAAGCCTGTCAACATACACATGCTTTTACAGTCATTATACTGTTATACTATACACATACAGTACAGTCATTTTGAGTGGTTTGAGCTAATGAGATTTTCTTACACGTGCGGAGAAGAAAACCATTGTTAGGATGATATTATTAGGATGAACAATTTCACCAGCAGACAGATTTCCATGTATTAAAAAAGAACTATGGAGAATTTTTAAATCTATAATAGACTTTTAAATAAACCTTAAATCTTCTTTGACTTGACTTGACTTTGATAAACATTAATTACGGAAAATAAACGCACATTTGCTCCAGCTCCACAGATAATTGGGAATAAACAACGTTTCAAACAGACCGGAATATCCACTGCAGAATAGCGTCCGGTGCAGAGTAAAGCAAATAAAAGAAACTCACTTTCATGCTTAGACGTTCCCCAAGAGTGACGCGGAACTCCGGGACTTTTAATCATCGCTCTGCCGGCGGATTTTAGCGCATCCATGCTGAAGAGAGTCCGCAGAGCAGGTCCTTGGCTGTGTTGTGTAGAACTGAGACAGAGTGTCCAGAAGCCGCCTGTAGACTATCTCAGTCCTGTAGGTACAGTAACGTTAACCCGTTACTGCCCGTCTGTCGGGGATGCTGAGATGCTCGGCGCCGCTCACGGTGGGACCCGCGACAGCGCCTCCTTTGACTAACCAAAACAATTTATTTTAAACTTCTGCTTGTAAATAAGACAAAAACTAAATGAAATAAATAAACATAAATTCGATTACAATTCGTAAAATACATTTAAACAATTTTTTAAGAAAATTGTTTTAATAAAAATGTTCTACTCGGAAAAAAAATCGTCGTATAGTGGATATGTCTAGAAATTAGACATCTAACAAATATTATGTATTTTGGGCTTTTGTAAAATGAAATTGTACTTCAAGTGTATAATCAATTGAATACTTCATTTTAGTTCAGTATTCTCAATGTTTTCATGGGGGACAAATCACGGATTGTATTGTGACCTTTGGCGCCATCTGTTGGTGTTAACACGACAACACAACTGCAGGAACTGCAACTGTAATATAACAATTACTTTAAATATTATTTTTAAATAGTATTATTTTAAATATTTCAAAGAAAGATTTTAATCTAAACTAAATGAAAAGTGTTTCTCTAACACATTCTATGAATGTAACGTTTTAGTTATTTGTTAGCAGTCTGTGACAACAAAAACTTTTGAAACTATTTAATGTAGTTTACACTTTTCAAGAAAAAGTATATACAACATTTAATTAAATTTTTTAAAACGGAATTTAAAAAACGACAGGAAATAGAAAAGCCTCAACAACCTGCATTGTCTTTTTATGCTCTCTTTGCATTGTCATTGATGCTACGTGTCCAAAATGTTAAGACATTGCAAACCTTGCCATCAGGATTCAGCAGTTAAATGCGTTATCTTGAGATGTCAATTTAGATATCTGGATGCAGACAATAAGATAAGATCATCTTTAGCTTAAGCTCACAGATAATTCTCGAGACTGGGGGTGGAAGAGATAAACAGAAAACGTTCTTACAAACATACTCAAAACCACAGTCTTTAACTGATGCTCTCTGAAAATCAAACTTTTAATGTAAAAAAAACATTTTTAGCTAAATCTAGGCCTAACCACATCACATATTTCACCGCTTCTTGAAAGTTCGTCATCATTTTGGGTTATGTAAAACCTCCTAGTGATTCAAACGAATACTCGTGAGGAGAAAAAGTCAATTTCCAAGTCATGGAACCATGTTTGTCTTCATCTTCATCCATAAAGTTTCCAACTGTAGAAGAAGAATCCATGCTTCAACCAACTGCTTATTCCTTCACAGGAATATCAGAATCATGGTCACTATATAAAACATAAGAATAATGCAGCATCCATACAGGCAATGTTTTCTATTGAACAAAGCCACAATGGTTTAGCTCTCCTGAAAGCCATTCACAAACATGCACTTTATCGTTTCAGTTCATATTAACGATTTTTAATTCTCTTTGTGCCAACTTGGCAATCGGCGTGAAACTGTATTGCCACTCGTTCCCTCGTTCCAATCCTTGTTCTTCTTTCCGCCAGTTGCGCTGACTCTGCTTTTGAGGACAGAGGCTGGAAGCTCCGGGTGGGATTGTAGATGGACCGTGAAAGCATTGGACTCAAACTTCATTCATCTTGGGTTCTGGTACAGGTTCACTCTCAGTTTGCGGAGTCCCACAAAGTGATTCTGATGACAAGCTCTTGCTGGATATAACACTGCTGAGACTTGGCTTCCGTTCTTCTCGTGGCTGGGCTTCAATCTCAACACGGACCTCAATATTGGTACTTTCTCTGAAAAAATGTAAAAAAAAAAAAGAAAATTAAAACTTAAGACTTCAAGCCAGCTTTGAGAATGACAACTACTTTTTTTCTAAATGCTTACTTTGATTTTTCTCCAACATCTACATCATCAGCCTGGAGATCCTGCACAGTGCTTTCAATATTATTCTCAGAATGTTCAATAGAGACCTCTGTTGCTGATGGGATGAAACTAGCATTAGGAAGAACCAACGCCTCTTCTACATTCACTTCCTGTATGCGTCCATCATATAAAGCACTACTGGGCTGTCCAGTCCAGTGGTCAGCGACTCCATGAGTAGACAGAAGATCTTCAAGAAAAAGTTTAAACGTCATCAGATCATGTCAAATCAACAGATTAGAAGTAGAAGAGGAAAAACAAATAGAGTTGGAAATGTGAAAAGTGAAAAAAGACCTTTTTTCAAAAAAGAAAAACACGACTTGCGCAACAAACACGTGTTTAGAAATCTACTCTTTTAGTCTCAAACATGATTTAAAAATATTTATATATAAAATATAAAATCCCTACCTAACAAAGAGCTGACATAACAAGAATACTTAACAAGAGCTAATAATTAAGCTTTAAAAAAAATCAATATAAATACAGTTGGTCATTAGTTGAGAGGAAAAGGCATTAGTTAAATACAATTGAGAGAAAAATGCATTATCATTAAAGAAAAAATGCACAAATTAACAATGAATGTTTTTTAAACCACTTATTTGTACTATACAACTGTCTACACATAAGTATTTGAACACCTAAGAAAATGATTGTTAATAATTTGTACGGCAGGCTTTGTTTGTAACTACAGAATTGTAATGTTTAATGTGGTTTTTCAGCAGGTTTGCACTGCAGGTGGGATTTCGGCCCCTTCCTCCACACAACATGAAACATGGAGTTTGAGCTCCTTCCAAAGATTTTCTATTGTGTTTGTTTGTGTGTGTGTGTGTGTGTGTGTGTGTGGGTGGGTGTGTGGGTGTTATTTAACTCAAGGGTCAACAGCAGTTTACAGCAGATGACCTTTAAACTTGCAAAATACACAAACTCAATATAATTAGCTTCATCTTCAAGCATTTTCAAGATTTTTCAAATCTTGGAGGGTCTTTGACTCTGATTTCATTTCTTGTAGTTTTTATTTTGTATGCAGGTGGCAAAACGTGGTGTGAGAATGTAGAGAAAGTACCAACAAAACAACAAATAAATTGTATCTCAATTGTATTTGTATTTAAATTGTATCAACATTTTTAATACCAAAAAGAAACTAGATGCTACAATTTCTGAAGCAATTCCTACTTATTCCTACTTACTACAAGTTATGCCGGTTTAAAACTGTATGTTCTGTGACAACGCTAAGCATGTTTTCTGAGGGGGGAAACTTTTTCTGTGGGATCTAACAGTCATAAAATATAAGTAGAAATGAGAAAACAGCTAAAAACGTTTGGCTCTGAGAGGCTCCATTCACACTAATTGAATGTAAACTAATAGAACACAAATGTAAAATCTGTAATAACCGAACAAAGTACCATATACAGTATGTAGAAACCGATTTCAGTGAATGAAGATGAGTCTCTAGACCCGTTTAAAGTTGAAACAGAATTGAGGTCGATGAGGAATAGAAGATGGATGAAAAGAGGATGGATGCTAAAAGACAATCAGGAAACAACGGTAAAAAAAATAAAAAAACTAAACGTGAAAAAAAAAGTATAAACATTTAAAAGATAAAAATTAGAAGACACGTTAGGAAGTGAATGAACCATCTTCCTCTTTGAGCTGATTAATGCTGTTATTCTTACAGCCTGGTGAATTAACTCTTTCATGAATTATTCTCCACCCTCTTAATCCTGGTTAATTTGTCAAATTATTAGTTAAATTGGATTCACCTGCCTCTCCTCGTTAGCCCAATCAAGCGCTCCAGTCATCACATATTAAAATATCACAAGTCTGTTCTAATCAGCTCTCTGTAATTCACTGATGATAATTCTGCTCCTGTCACTGGTTTATTAATCGCTCCAACTTTGCATCAAAGCTAATTTTGCTACCATACACGTGTTGCGCATGTACGGACTCACACACACACACACACACACACACACACACACACACAACCTACACCTACGCGGCATCTCTTTTTTTTTATTTTAAAAATTTGCAGTCGTGAGATTGCCGATAAATAAATCAAATCAAATTGTATTTGCCAAATTTGTACCGGACAAACATGAGATTTTATTCTGTGTTACTATGCTGTTTACAATCTTATTAGAAAAATGTAATAGAATAATGTTTAGTTATTCTACAGACAGCAGACAGCAGCGTCTGTGAGAGAAGACAGAATGAAACTGACAAACATAAGAATATAATTCCAAAATAAACCAATACAATACCAGAATGTACTAAAAAAGAGATTCTACTTTCAACTCTGAAAAATATATACGTGTATACTAATTACAGTAGATTTATAAATAAACTTTAAATATAACAATTAAATTATAAACCTTAAGACCAATCAAAAAGAGAAAAAAGCGAAAACAATATATTTTGTATATTGCTATAATTCACAGTGCAGTCCAAACTTTATAAAATCCTAACCAAAATGTATTATTTTAAGTAAATACAAATATTAGATACATTCTACATTAAACATAAACTCTAAATAAAATCAAATAAATCTGCAGATTTTTACTGCACAACGGTCAAATTTTAAACCAATCAAAAAGAGTCCAATCAAAAAACGCTATTCTAGAACGCTAAAATTTACATTGCTACTATAAATCCTAACTTTAAAAAATCCTAACAGAAATTAACCTTAAGATAACAGTATTGGCAGCAGCAGAGACAAGGCCAACTATCTATGTTAATATAAAAATGTAATAGAAAAATGTTTAGTATCTGTAAATATAGTCTCTGTTCATAGCTTTTAATTCACGTCTCTGCACATGTACATTCTGTATATTTTAGCTTATAACCGATATTCAGCACTTACTGCTCTAGCACTTCTGGTTAGACATAAACTGCATTTCGTTGCCTTGTACCTGTACATGTGTAATGACAATAAAGTTGAATCTAATCTAATCTAATCTAATCTAATAATAAATGTCTAACATTGCAAGCAAAGAACATGCAAGTGCACATTCAAAATAGAAATGCAGTACAGAATTAAAGATAATAGAACTTACAATTGGCCAAATCTTCCAGCTGTATGTTTTGCACTTCAGGAGGTTCTGTTGGTGGTCGGTACCAGCGATTCCGGCACAATGACATGGGCACAACCCCATAAACATAGGTCAACATTAGAGGCACTCCAACACCTTGAAATAAGCAGAATTAAAGATTCAGTATTACAATGTATAAATTATTTATTTGAAGAAAAAACTACTATATACTGTGATGTGGATGTCCACTTGATCAAATGAAAGCATGTTATAATGAAAACTATTTTTATTTCACATTGAACAAACAAAACATTAAGTGATTGTCCACATCACATGCATTTGGGTGCAGAGGAAGTGACCTTTGGCACTAGTTCTTTAGTGGACTAGTGGACATTTGGCACTAGTTTTATGTGGGAGCGGCCCATACTCTTATTAATAATAATATTAATAATAATAATAATAATAATAATAATAATAATAATAATATGAAGGAATCCAATAAATAATTAGGCTTTAAAGTTTAATGGACACCCTTAATCTAAATATAAATGTATAGTAAAGTACATTCTTCAAATATAAAAAAAATATAGTATTATTAAAGTAAATAATATTTTGTTAAATAACTGGAAATATCGGTCATTTGGAGATCCCAGCATCATAAATCATTCCCTCTCCCTAAACACACATCAAACATGTTTCAAGAGTTTAAAAGGAGCAGCATCAAGCTAATGAAAATAGCACAGCAGCGTCTGTGAGAGAAGACAGAATGAAACTGACAAACATAAGAATATAATTCCAAAATAAACCAATACAATACCAGAATGTACTAAAAAAGAGATTCTACTTTCAACTCTGAAAAATATATACGTATATACTAATTACAGTAGATTTATAAATAAACTTTAAATATAACAATTAAATTATAAACTTTAAGACCAATCAAAAAGAGAAAAAAGCGAAAACAATATATTTTGTATATCGCTATAATTCACAGTGCAGTCCAAACTTTATAAAATCCTAACCAAAATGTATTATTTTAAGTAAATACAAATATTAGATACATTCTACATTAAACATAAACTCTAAATAAAATCAAATAAATCTGCAGATTTTTACTGCACAACGGTCAAATTTTAAACCAATCAAAAAGAGTCCAATCAAAAAACGCTATTCTAGAACGCTAAAATTTACATTGCTACTATAAATCCTAACTTTAAAAAATCCTAACAGAAATTAACCTTAAGATAACAGTATTTGCAGCAGCAGAGACAAGGCCAACTATCTATGCATTATGCAGAGGACAAAAGGCCATCATCTCCTTCTTATGGAGGAGAACAGAGTGGCTTTGTTGACGGGGGCATATCAGGGACAAGGCTGCTCTGTAGCTCTGCTGAGGAGAGGCTGGAGCCGTAGAACACACAGGAGCATTCAGATGGGAAACACAAGCTTTGGACTTGAGAGCCGGGCACAGAGCAGTGAATGTGCTGTGCTCAGGACTTCATGCCATGCTTGTGAGATTGTCCTGACATTTTAGTCACAACCGGCTGCTGTAATCTTCCCTCATGCTTAAGCCTTTCACAGGAGAATTGAAGCAGAAGACAGATGAGTCACCAGAGACGACAAGAGTTCTTGCTGTGAATGAAACAGCTGGATGCTCACAAACAAACACGTTCTAAAGGATTCTGGATAGAAGAGGAGATGATAACTCTGAAAAGCCTGCTTGACTTCTCTATATTTGAAGAATAAAGGGATGTACTTTGTGTCACTCGGATTCCAATTATCCAGCAAGGCTGAGCAGATGACGGAAATATATTCAATATGCCAGAATGTAAAATAATGTGAAAAAAAAAACAGGAAATGGACAAACAAATTCGAAGAAACAGCAGAAAAAAATGGCTTTTGACAAACTCACATAATTTCCAACATTCCCGGAATTCTTTCATAAATACCAAGTTAATAACTGACATAACAGTCAAAAAAGATAAACAAACAGAAAAACCCATTTAAAGAATAAATAAAAAAAAATCATTAATGTTGATATTTTACATTTATGCAAATAGCACACACACAATTATGTAAAGCCACTTCACACCGTATACCAGCTTTTTTGTTTATGATTTTACAACTGAATAATGGTTGTTTATGTTTATTCAGGTATGTTTATTATAAATGAATAAACATACCTGAATAAACATAAAATATATATATATATATATATATAAGGCCCATGGCCCCATGACCCACACTTGCACCAGCATAATAAACGTAGATGGACAAGTCACAATTCTGTGTTTTTCTCATTCACAAACTGATCTATCAGAGGACTTCAGAGTGCAAACTAGCCGCATGAGTTTATTGTGTCAGAATAATCAATAGAGTGAACCAATGCCTAGCTCAGCACTTTAGCATTGACATCATGTCCTCGCCGCCTGCCTGCCAGACCACTCCAACATCAATTACTCATTCACAAAAAAAAAGAAAAACAAAATCCTCACTCAGTGTACAGTTCAAATGTTCAAGGACTTGTGCATCTGCATCATCATCATCATCATCATCATCATCATCATTTCAACTGCCATTTTCTTCAACACTGAACGAGTCTCTTACCCACAGTAATGGCGGCTATGACGGGAGACACAAACACAGACATCATAACTCCACTGGCAACGGTCAAGAAATGTTTACTTCCTGAGATATTGTTCTGCTTACAGCGCCCGTGAACCTAAGGCAAAGAGCAAAATAACATGTCAATATTTGTGTGAAAATTAATACTTCCATTTTTTGTAAACGCAGATTTTGATGCAAAATCAATCAAATGTTGAATTTTTTTAGATTTTGCATCATTCACAGCATATAAATCACAAAACATATATTATTAAATCAGGACAATAATATCTGATCTAATAACTCATTCACATTTCAATATCCATCCATTTTCTACGACTTACTCCATTTCTGGACACATTTTGAATATGATATTATTTTTACATTATATGTGTAAAATATTACAATATTTTTTTTTTTTACATTCTTTTTACATATAGGCTAAAGATGTTGGACATGTGTCATGATGATTTCTGTCTAACCTGGAAAACTGATATCCTGTGTGAAGGGGGAATTATTTTGTAGCTGTGTAATAAAATACTAGATCACAATAGAAAATCTACAATTAAGGCTGAACAATACTTGGGCATTACAGCAGTTGAAATGTAAAATCTTAAAAACTAATCATAATTATTCATCTTATGATATGTTTTGTCTGAAGGAATAATGATGCTTTGTGCAAGTTTTTCTAAATTTGTAAAATTGTAAAATAAACCAATTTATTTCTCATTTTAATTAAATGCCTTCACAGGCAAAAGACACAAAAAGGTATAATTTAGATCTTTACCTTACGGCCCATGTAAATCGGGATGCCCACAATGATGACAGGTATTGCGATGCCGGCGATAAGCGAGATCACCACCGGAGCGCCAAGCAGCATGCCAACTTGCCACAAAACCTTCCTGGTTTTTGACCATTTCTTTTTGCCCCAAAATGTACAGCCTGAGGGGCTAGAAAAAAAAAGGTTTTAAACTGCCTGATGTGTTATTTACAGAAGCATAAAAGATGAAAAACCTGAACCATTCCAAACCCTAAATGCTGTGGTGTAAATATGACAAGACAATAAAAGCCAGAAACACTTTCTTCAGATCTATATTTGATGGTTTCATCTCCAGTTAACTTGTGTTTTTACTAAAAATCCAATTGATGACAATTTCAATGAAACGCTATATTTAAATATGAAATGTATAAATTCATATACTGTACTTATAAATGCATAACATTTTTATGAATATTTTATGAATAATGTCATACAAATACTTCTAAAACACATAAAAAAACAACAATTTTCACGTTTATTTTAAATATTTTCAATTCAATTTCTTAATTTTTTAAGATGGCCTTTTAACAGTCACAGACATGCTCAATGTATAATATATATACGGTACTTATACCAGAGTGTGTGTGTGTGTGTACACACCCACACGCACACACAATATATACAGTGTGTGTATATGCTGTGGATATAATTTTTTAAGTTTAAGTTGTGCTTTTGTTAAACTAATTTTTCTTCAAATTAACTCTCTCTCTCACTGCCACAAGGGTGAGTTGAACAGAGAGCAACATGCATTAAGATTTGTCCTGATCAATTAAGAAAATTCTGATTAATCAAGAACAGTCAGTCCATTCCACTCCAAGATTGGGAAAAATCTATTCGGAATCAGATTTAGTGCAGCGGAGTCGGAGCTGCTGAAGTCACCATTTCAAAGAGCATTTTGACACGATAAGGGATTCGATTCTGGTTTCACGTTGATCAAGAATAATTAAACTAATCAGATCATCTGGACTGTAGAAGAGGAAATCCAGGAAAGCACACACTGGACAATCACACCATTGTTGTGGCCAGAAAAACATATTTTACATTCCTCAGTCTTTAAATGATCTGCGTTTAGCTTGGACTGAAAGACTTAATAACAGCTCACAAAGTTGTACGTTTAAACTAAATGTGGCTGTGTGGTTTCAGAGGCTGTGTTCAACACTCATATAAAATCTGTTTTTTGAAGTGACAGAAGAAAACTTCAGGCCATAATATTTTTAAACTTGAAAGTGTCATGACTGGTGATTGAGAAACCTGTAAGGTCGGTCTTGAATGCAAGAACTTTAAGTAAGCTAAGATACATAAAAACCCACCACAAGGGGCAAAAAAACAACACAATGCACGTCTCTGAACTAACTCCACGACAGAAAACCAACTGCAATGATAAGTCTGTGACTGAAACATAGATCCACACAACGAGTATAATACTGGATATAAATGTCTAGAAATACTCGACTAGATAAACATACCTAGATATTATTGACTAGATAGTTTAGATGACTAGAAATGCACGGATTGATAAACAGATTAAATATAAATTATAAAATATATTATAAATAATAATTATTAAAAATAAATTAAACAGTGCCTGTGTAACTCTCAAGTATTTTATTTCAGTTTGTTGTAAACTCTTTAGGCAGCACAATTAATAAACAAAATCTTTGTTATTTAGTGCACACTATTTGAATAAACTAACAACATCTTTCTCTCTTCTTGCAAGAGTTTGCTGCAGCGTGAGTTGTGTTGGTTTTGAAGCAAACTCTTTGTACTCGTTGTCATGGTGTGATTTTCGGTGCTTGATTAAATAACTTGTGTCAAATGCGATACATTATGAGCCTCCTCCAGACAATTTCGCTGAGCATAACTTGCGGGCCGCTTCTGTTTTGAAGTATTCATTGAAGTATTCATCGCTATAAAATATGTAAGTACGTGGACATGTTGCCTTAATTCACTTTAAAATTACGTCGTGCCTCTGAGAGACAGGCAGGCCGCCCGGCGGGGCTGTGGGCGGGGCACTCAGTGTTTTGAGATTAACCCCTTACATGCCGCCCAACCGGTGATTGTGGTATCGGTTTCCGGTATCAGTGGAATTATAACGAGTACGAATACTTTTGAAAATGTGGTATCGAGGAAGACACTCACTACCGGTAATCGCTATGGGTGCATCTCTAATTATTATTATTATTATTATTATTATTATTATTATTACTATTATTATTATTAAAAAAGGCTTGACTAGAAATTGACAACAAAAAACATGGCTGGAAATTCCACAAAAAAACAACATCAGACTTTCTTGCACTTTTTTGGGGTCTGGGAATAGTGTTTCATAAATAAACTGAAGTTGAAAAAGTTCAAACAAAAAGAAAAACATACGCTAACCCAACGTGCCAAAAATCTAATGTGCAACACTTGGGACAAACCAGTGTCAAATGAACAAAAAACAGGCCATGAAAAAAATAACATCGTGAAAAATTTACTAGACGCAGATTTACAAATTAATAACATAAATCAAACCAACAACAGACATCGTGTGACTCTGATCGTGTGAGTTCAGCATCTCAGAGTGCCAGATTAAAATTTTAAGAACCTTGACAACATTTCATGGAGGAAAATGTTTCTTCTCTGTTTCATGAGCAGAAAAATGAATGCTTAAGACAAAAAAGTATGAAGAAAAGTCAATTTTACAATGCTGATGAGATACTAAACCTTCTGAACACACTTGTTCTCTGGAACAGTGGTGTGTGTGAATACACACCTGAGGTAGTGCAGGTCCGTGATCTCCTGCATACAAAGCCAACAGAACTGGCATGCGCAGACGGTGCAGTTCATTCGGTTGCAGCTGCCATCGTTGTTCTTCATGATGTTGGCGCCGCAGCGCGGACAAGGCTTGATCTCCTCAGCATCTTCCAGGATGAAACAGGAAAGCTTAGACATCTGGATTTTGAATCGTGGACATATATTTTTCTGATTACCATGCTCCTCATTGAACACATAAAGTGTGGAAACATCATTCGCTCCTGATGTGTGGCGGGCACGTTGGCGCCTGGCTTGGTCACAAGTCTGGTCTGGGTGCCACAACTGGCGGCAGTGATAGCAAAACTCAGTATCACAACCGTCTCGGCCGCAGCTTAGATTGGGGCATTCGGCACAACCATATGCTATGACTGCGTAGCTAACGAAAGACACAAACAACACGATGAAATGGAAGATATGTAAGCGAGTGGCTTCATGTATATTTCACACAGATTGGACATGTGAGCTTAGACGTGTATTTTTTTAACAGTTGGTAACTAAAGCCTTCGTTGGCGAGCAAACCAAACATCCCGCTTTTCATCAACAGCTTAGCATCACTAGCTCGATCCAGTTACCAGAAGAAACCTAATACTAACCCGCTGAAGTACAGAGAACGGCGGCTTTTATTTATTTACTGTACGTAGGAAACATTCACATTTATATATCATATTGACAGTGCTAACTTGGTAGAAACTCAGCATTTATTGCTGTTATTACTTATAAGCTAACTTGATTACCGATTAACTTGATTTAACTGTAAAAATAGGTTACTATGAAATATAAAAATGAACTAACATTATTGTTCATTTATTTATTATATTCATTATAATTTTTTCCAAGAAAAATACAAGAAAAAATTTAATTTCCCAATCCAAGATAAATCTGAGTATAGTGACACATTCACCTTAACCTATTGTGTGTGTGTGTGTGTGTGTGTGTGTGTGTGTGTGTGTGTGTGTGTGTGCGCGCGTGTGTGTGTGTGTGTTTTTTACAGGCCTTTGGGTCAAATTGGGGACCTTAAGGCCTTGTCTGGGATCCTAGAAGGCCTGCTAGAGATTCATTCATATAGCGCTTTTCTTAGTCCGAGACCAACACAAAGACGCTATGTGAAAAATATGTATATGTAAATATGTATATCTAAATAAGTTAAGTTTTGACATATTGATATACGGGCTCCAATAGAGAATCAGTGATCAGTGAAGGTTTCACAAGATCAAGAAGCTATTCCTTCTTGCAACTCTGCTTGCAACTCTGAAGGTTTATTTCAATTACAAAAACCAACCAAATGTAATAAAAAGCATCTATTTTATGTCTGTGTAATGTAATCATAATACACTACAAAAATAATAAAAATACATCCCCAAACACCAACCTGCAGTCAGGCGCCGGGCACCAGCGTGTATCCGGGTCGGCAGCCAGAAAGCGCCGCAGTTGGAACTCTTCAAACTGCTGTAGCAATGCTCCATCATCCAGTATGGCACAGACATCTGACAGCGCCAGCGGTTCGGGGCACTGGGGGCAGGCAATGCCCACGCGGCTCTCAGATATCTCGATACGCAGGTATTGGCGCAGACAGTCTGTGCAGGTGCGGTGCTGGCACGAGGACAGGCGAAAGAAGTGGCCACGTGGTTGACTCAGAAGGCAAAGAGGACACTCAAGCAGATGTTCCAGCTGCTGATCCTGACCCGAGGAGGACAAGGACCTCACGGAGCTGCTGCTTCCATCTTTCTCATATGCTCCATCCTGGATGCTGTCCGATCCACTACTGCCTTCATGAAGAGGTTGGTCCTGGGAAGAGATGACATAAATGCTACACTTCACACTTGGGCTAAATGAATTCAACCAGTTTAATTAAATTCTTTATTTTTTTTTTATATATATTTCTACATTTTTCAATGGGTTTTATTTACCATTTACTGAATTGATCTTACCATCAAATAGTATGTATTGTATGATCAAAGTATTGGTAAATTTTTCTTTTAATATAAAAAAGAAAATATTTTCATTTTCTTTTGATTTTAAAAGAATTGTATATGGTAGGTAAAAAAAAAGTTTTTTTTGGAGCAGCATGATGATGCAGTGGGTAGAAGAAATTAAAGGTAAAGGTAAAAAAATGTGGTTTTTGCAATTAACAAATTATTATATATATATATATTAATACTATTATTATTATATATATGTTATATTATTATTATATATAGATTAAATGTAATTTTCATTGTGATGAACCACTAATGACAACACCATAAAAAACCCTAGTTCTGGCAATAAAGATTTTTCTGATCCTTGTTCTCAAAATCCTCATTCTTATTCTGAAGAGTGAAAAGGCCATTATAGTAAAGCATGGAAGTTTGCGATGATTTAAGGTCACACGAACATAACATCAGTTTGATTAAATGAGCACGGAGATTGCTAAGGCTTTCCCTGTCACCGTATCTGATCCCTTTTAAAGGACAATGCTGTTAAACTCCTGTGGAGATGGTCACATTGATCAAGCAAGGACCCAGGAGTCTCATCCATTAAACGCGTCTCGTCCGTTTCAGGCAATTTAAGGCACATCCTATGATTTATGCCAATTACGCTAATTGAGTTTCTTTATTTGATGTGCTTTAAGAGTAAAAAAAATTAGCTATTTTACCTGTTCCACATGCTCGTGTTCATCCGGAGAGACGGTGATAGCCACTTCTTCTTTGTTCAGAGTTCCAGTGGGCTTTTCAGTTCTGGGGTCTGATTTGGGCTTTCGACTGAAGAAGCTGAAAAAGCTGAGAGCCTGCGACTGCTGCTTCGGTCTCTTCATTGTCTGGTGCTCAAAAATCAAGCCAGAGCTGGAAAAAATTATCCACATTTTTTGTGATGTTTCATGACCAAAAATAAAATGTAATAAAATATGCTAAAAATAAATAATCAACAGATATTGCCTTTTGTTTTGCATTTAATTTTATTTGAACAAAAGAATGAGAAATCTACCTATTACCTAAGATTGGATTTAGCAAATACTGATACAAGCTACATACAGATGATTATAGATACAGTAAGTACACAGTAAACACAGATGACATGTATATACAATAAGGCAAATACAGAAAAAAAAGCTAAAAATAGATGTAAAAAAGTGTTGAGGGCTCTTCACTCTGTCCAACAAACAATGGCTTGTTTTGTTGCTATGGCTACAGAAACAGTAATTTATAATCTGTCATCTGCCAATTCATTTTAATCAGACTAGTTTTTACATTTATTCTGAGAATAAACAAAAACTGTTCCATGACCATCTCAAATAACAATATTTGTGTTAGCATGTTAACATCTGCATATTAGCATGATAATCTAAACTTCACCACGCTAGCTATGCTATTGCATAGCAATTACTAATACATATTAGCAATAATTATTTGAATATTTGTTCCAAATAATGATAGCAAATTGTTGATCTAAATAGTTGCTAGGGATTGACTAGAAAGTGTCAACAGATATTCATGATTGGCTTTTGTCTGACCCAAGATAATCTAACCCCAATGGCCAGTTCAGTTTCCGTAATCTTTACCAAAGCAAAACACACAAGCACACACACACACACACACACGCACACACACGCATGCACGCACACACACACACACACCACCCTACTGAACATTCCATTGAATACATTTGAGAGTCTTTGAAATTATATTTTGAGATTACAATGTCTTATTTGCCCAACTTCACAGTTTCTTCGTGAGATTCCTTTCTAGATTAACTAAATTGACCTTAATTGATCCATTTTTGTTGTTCTGGCTTGTCAAAGTTCATGTAATATGATTAATTGTAAAAATATGGCTTCCCCACCAAAAACAATTAGACAAAAAGAACAAATGTTTAACGAAGAACAGACCCATTTATCAATCAAACATAAATGTTACAATGATTTGCTTATCTGCTCAAATTGTGTCTGGTGGTCTTGGGTGAGGGGGGGTCTTGTTTTTTCTTTTTGCACTCAGAAACTTATAGTTGAACTACACTGACAAAGTTGGGAAGCTTAAGGAAACAACTTAACTAAGCACACAATTAAAGGATGGCTGTCTGTTATTAAATATGGGTTTACAGTTACATAAGGGTTTTTTGGAGAGGGCGGGAGACCCCCGATGCCTAATCACTCAACAGGACATCGCGGCAGTGCGACGTTAATGGAGAACACACCTCCACATGTATGCGCATCATTGATCCGACACATACCCTGACTTTAATAACGGGAATTAAAATCAACACTGTGGACGGTGTCGATCGTGACATATTCCAGAGAATCACACACAGAAGATCCGTCGGTTATGCAGTAACCGATCAGGAAATAGTCCGTGTTGGAACATTCGCGGGTTCCGTTGCGCCAAAAAAGATGAAGAAATAATTGATCAGTTCTGATCAGAGCGTCACGGCACTGCAGGGAGTGGCAAGGTTATTACGTACTGTCATTCATTCTTGCCAACTTCAAAGCTTTCTGGGTTCTAAACAGGGCGTGCTATTATTCCTGAAGAAGTGAACGGCATCTCCTGTTCGAAACATAGCGCGGAATAAATGTAGGAAATCATGCTCTTACCTTCGTTCGGTGCGTATCATCTCAGCGACATCGCTTGGCTCCGCCCACCGAGCGGCTGAGGACACGCAGGCGCGCGAAGCTCCTCCCACTGCTGTATTTCCTTGCCGGGGGGAGATTTTCTGGACCCTGTGGTCCGAGCGCCGACGCATGACGTAGTCGAGGAGATCCCCCACCCCGATCCTCGAGGTTCCCACACGCCCGCTGCTGCAGTGAGCTCTGAATAATAAACACAATGACGTAGACTGACTTCAATACATTGTTTTCTGTTTCTGACAATAAACGCAGATTTAGAATTTGATATCAAATATTAATACTCAAATAATCAAGATAATTAAGGAACATTCCTTTTATATCCAAAAACATATTCCACAAACATCCTTACGCATTGTTTATTTTTATTCCATTAAAATATTATTCCCAGAATGATGAAAGTTCAAGTTCACGTTCTGAGCATTTGTAAGGCCCTTTTCACAGTTTTAACGGTCTCAAAGCGTACGTGAAGAACATGTAAGAGGATTGTTGCTTTTTATTCATTAGTAGTTAGTGTTGAGAAAATTATCACTATGAAAATGACAATGACCAGAAATCAGAAAATGAGAGAAAACTAATGTTGCTACTAAATGCTATAAACATTGAATCTAAACATTAATTAAAAAAAAAACGATTCACACAAATGATCAGAAATACGATTTTAAGGAACTTAGGAATGATTTAACATTTTTATTTAATATTTACATTAGCTTAACAACAACAATAAAAATAATAAAAATTATTAGAGGAACACACATCAATTAGTTAGACTATGCAACAAACGTCATTAAATCTGCTTTGCCATTGTTTTAATAACATAATAATACTTTTTATTGTTTTGATAACATATTGCGGTGACTTGGTAGGGTTACGTCCCGTTTCCGAAGAGAGCTGATGTATTTTAGATCATGCCCCAATACACCACAAGTTTGTTTTTTTACATTAAACAGTTATTAACTATTAATACCATTAACTATTAAAATATTAACACACATAATCTTCACATAAAACACAGCACAACGACATAACAATCTCTACATAAAATACACGTTTTACCACGAAAAACAACACTTTACTAGACCAGTGATTCTTGACCATTGTTGGGCCCTGAGCACCACCTAGTGGGCCGCAACAAAAAATGTCAGTTCTGTGACTTTGGGCCACAAGGGCAGCAGAACCCCAATTCAGCTCCTCACCACTAGGTGACACTGAAGTGTTAACACGCTCCAATAAGCAGAGTAAGTCAGTAGCTTCAGCCTTTTGACTGAAGATGGAAACGTGCTTACTTCGGAATCCATCGAACCGTTAAAAAGAACAAATGAAGATAAAAGTTACGACCTCAATACAATTACACTAATGGCAAAAAGAGAAAAACTTGAAATGCTTCGCATTTTCGTTTTGGAATTTTTTTTGCTTGCAATCATTACATTATTTTGGCGAAAATGCAGTGAAAAAATCTGAAACAACACAAATTTGAAAAAAATTTAAAGCTTTCAACAAAAATATGCTGAATACTAGCAAAAGAAACAAAACAAACAAATGTGAAGCACTTCATAGAAATGTACGTTTGACATTTTTGCCACTATTCTGATTTCACAAGTCCAGCAGAGTCCAGTGTGTTGCGTGTGGGCGGAGCCTTGAACGTTAACCAAACATCCAAAACTCGTTGGAAAGCCATGGAGTAAATTAAATGGGCTTTTTGTGCAATAGACTAAATCATGATTTGGATTGGATGAAATAATGTTTGTTTTAATGCGCTGCGGGACACTTTGTTCTGGAAAATTTGGGCCCTGAGATCAAAAAGGTTAAGAACCCCTGTACTAGCCAAGCTCAAAACACCCACAATACCGAACATTGTGACGTCATGATGACATCACCGCGGAAACCTCAGCGGGAGCACACAATCCAGCGGATCGTCACACAGCCCAACCTGGCAAGAGTCGTTTTAGCCTGCGGGCCTTCCTCGTCATCATCATGGCCACTGACTGTGGCGTCAGGTCTGGGATCAGTGGGGGTCTGCTGCTGGGGGTCAGTAGGCCAGGGCTTCAGCGGATCTCTACTACCGTTTCCTGCACCAGCACCTCCTCTTCAGTAGCCCATCCTTCCTCCTGCCATTCCTTCTTCCTTCCTTGCCAACGGATGCCGAGCTGGTGGTGGATCCCGACGAACAATAACTTAAAATGAATCAATACCAAATTAAATAACCAGGGTTACAATAGAAATGCTCGGTTTCCTGACACTCATCATCAGCTTTCATATACGTCATTTCCAAGATAAAATGCCTAAACATGAAAACTTTTTTTACTTCCCAAGGCCGCATGACGTATTTGTTTAAGACGCATAGTGCGAGGAAATTCTCCTGGTTAGGAAAAAATACATATTTTGGGATATGGAGGAAATTCAGTGGTACCTCGGTGCTCGAACGCAATATTCATAAAAAATAAACCTCCGTAAACCCGTAAAATCAAAAAAGACATTTGAGTTTTTCAGGCTTTCACATGGGTATTGCACAGAGATGGATAGAACAGAAAAAAGTACTGTGCTGCGAGCAGTGTGAAGACTCAATGATATTTTTTTTTGTGCGATTGGTGAACTGAACTCCCAGGGAAGCACAAAAACGTATATGTGCAAACCTGTTTTGTGACTGACAGTTTAAAAATAAATGTTAAAAATATACTATTACAATTTTTTTGCGTAATTTTTTTTTATATATGGTGGTTCGAATTTTTAAAATGTGTTCTTAAAGAAAAGAAAATAACCAAAATAATATCTGGCATTTACATAATCTTATAATTTACTACCAGTTTGGCGGGCCGGATTAAAACATTTAATCGTTTTATGTGGCCCGCGGGCCGTAGTTTGCCCATGCCTGCACTAGCCGATGGACATATTATTAGAAGCCACAAACTGCATTTGAGACTGGCCTGCTCTTCCCTGCTCGCCGATCATTACAGTCTTGTTATTATTATTATTATTATTATTATTATTATTATTATTATTATTATTATTGTTGTTGTTGTATTACTATTGCTAATAATAACAACAATAATTATTATTGTTATTATTATTATGCTGTTCTTAATCTCGATCGTCTTATATTCTAATTCGTCTTAACATATCTAATTTGTAAATACGTACATGGAATTATTTTAAAATGTTGGCGGCAATTATACACTTTTGCTGTTATATGAAAGTGAACATCCTCTAAAAACGAAAACAGAAGTCACCGCAGCCGGAAGTACGTTGAGAGGAAGCGGATACACGCACGGCAGCGGAAGAAACATGTACACAATGGCAATTTGGAAATCAATTACTGTATGAAAAAAGCAGCATTAATTGCCTTTCTTCGTGGCGGACGTGTTAAGGAATGGCGGATCGCGAATGTCGCTGCGCCGATAAACCCCACTGTTGTGCGAACGGAGGAGCGCGTTATTTGACGTGTCAGGCTGGAAAAACAGGTATATTTTCCAACCGCGGCGCTTGACTAGAAATGTAAACCTGAAGTTTAGGATTAAGATTATTGCTTTGTGTCGACACATAAATATGAGTCAACATTCCACACAATTTGAGACACTCGCAGAACTAGACAAAGGCGAGCTAATGCGTCGAATATGTGATTTCTGTGTTTATTTGTCGCTTGCGCTCTCGTTTTAAGTGAAACTGTAATGCTAACGCGTTAGCTTTGTCTCTCGTTAATGGGATGTGCGCGCGTGACGAGAATTCCTTGTGTCTTTTTATAGGCATTTGTGTGGACAATGAGTTGATCATCTGTCAAGGCGCTCAGTGGAGGTTGCGAAGATTTCAATTTAAAGGCTGATTGGAAGATGCCAAGAAGAAAACAGCAGAATCCACAACCTGTAAAATGTAAGTTATTTTTTCTTTGATGCATAATCCCACTACATCATCTCTAAACGGCGTATTGTTTTTTTTATTTTTGTATGTATGTAAAACAGATGTTGGTGTCTGCTTGGAGTTGTTTTTACTCCAAGACAGGAAGCTATTGTATTATAACATGTTGTTATACATGTTATAATATGTTGTTATTTTCAGACTCGATTTCTGAGTAGAACGATTTTCTAAATGATCCAAACTGAATGAACCGGTCTAGGTACTTTTGATTGAACTAAAGATACACTTGATGGGCGATGGGCGTTCGCATAGTCATTATTTTTTATTCTCTATGTTCTCACGCAGATTACGTGAAACTGAAATCTGTTTGTTAAGTGCTTGATGTTTGGAAGCAGAAACTGTTTTATAAAACCGTCACTTAGAAATTAAATTGTTAGTGGCCAAGTGTAAAATGTGTCTTTGGCTCCAGTTTAAATAATAATGTGCATGATACTGACGTTGATCGACTACCATTGTCAGTGAAATTACGAATCTTACCGCTAGATGACAGTATTGCATCAATACAAAAAAGCGCAAATACCTAAAAGCTGGTTTTAGGAATGAATATATATGACACTGTTGTGCGAAGGCGGAGCGTAATATATTATTGGTTTATAATAATATATATATATATATATATATATATATATTATATATATATATATATATATAACCATTATTACAAAACAAATTAATTTTATAATAAAATAAATAAACAATTGAAATTTTATTCGTCACATTCAAATATATAGTTGTGAAATGTGCTTGACAATTCCTGAAACAAGCCTGAAAACAAATAAATTATAGGAAAAGGAAAATATGGAAGTACTAGGGCAGCGGTCACTAACAACGGACCTGGAGCTGTTCACTTTAAATGTTGCCGCCGCGGTTGTGGTGCATCCTTAGTTTTAGATAACACATTGGCCAATTGAATGAGAGTTAAGTGATCTCAGATGATAAACTTTGCAACTTCTAATTGGCAGTTACTGATATTGCAATATATGTTATCGAAAACAAAGCGAGACCGAAAAGAAAGGGAAGAGAGACAGACAATACAGAGGCAAACGTTAGGATGGGTGAGACAGAAAAAGGAAGAGATAATTTATAAAAATGTCACTGGCCAAGTGAAAGTGATAAAGAATATGAGCCTTTAAAACTGTTCAATTGTTGGGATATGTTCAGTTTTTTACCTGTTTATAAGTAAAACATTTTGAGTCAAAATATAAAAGGAGATGTAGATTTTTTTCCTTTTTCTTTTAAAGATAAGAACTTTATTGGAACATTTTTAATAATGGAAACTTGCTTATTTTTAAAAGTAGTGCTGCTTTTATGTCACATGTTAGATAACATTGGAAATATGCTCCGTTCAATATTACATATGTTTGTCAAAAGGTAACGTGTATATATGTATATTTATATATGCATATTCTCCTGCTTGCCTTGGTTGGTGTAATCTATAAATAAATAAAAATTCAAAAGGTTCAGTTTACATATTTGTAACGCCCGCTACATGTTTTTGTTACAATGATAATGCTCGGATCGATTTGACCTTTCAGGCAAAAAAAGCAAAAAAAGACATAATACACCTCTGACTCACACACTCTCTTTCTCACTCACACTCACACACACGCACACACACAGTATGTTTGTAATATAAACATGTAGCCTGGTGTTAAATATACGTGAACTGAATAATTGTGTTTTTTTTATATGATGATTACACCAAATAAGACAAGCAGAAGAAGTTTATAAGTATACTAAGTATAACTTCCAATACTTAAGTACTTTTAAAATTAATTAAAAAAAAAACATTTTGAAAACGAGTCGTGAAGATAAAAGGTTTAGCTATTTTCAGTATTTGGTACAAAATAAAGTTATTGGTAATTATGTCAGTTGACTCACGGTTGTCTTTTCCAATGATTTTTTTGCTTGCAGTGGATTCTGAAGATGGCTTAGGCAGCGTCCGCCCAGCAAACATAACTTTTGACTGTGACTTTCTCTTGGGACAAGAAATTGAATTCTCAGATCCTGATAATGACAACAAGATCATAGGCCTCGAAAAACTCTCAGGTGAGTTAAATGAGTCGCGGAGCATTGCTGTGTGTGCCAGTGAACAGAGAGGCTAATAAAACCTGTACATTATTATTACAGCTTGAACTAAAATTGAAGTTGTAGCGGTTTTAAAAGACAAATCGAGAACACTGAAATGTATAGAAACGTTTTTTTTTTGTGATCTATGTCAGTTTTAATTGTATGTGTGCTTAGGGATGCACCACTTTATTATTATTAGATAATGGTCACGTCCACATCTGAAGCAAAGCATTAATATTTATGTGTTAAAAATGTAATTAATGAAATAATAACAATATTCATAGTATTGATTGTAATGTATTGCAGAATAATAGTGGATAGTTCATGTTTTAGTGATTTGTTAGAAAAGTTCAAATGTGTACACTGCAAATGTAACACATTTTTAATTTATTTTTATTACTATAATTATGTAACTTTAATTGAGTTAAAGACAAACAAAACCTATCTCTCCGTTTCCATTAACTCGTGATTTGCACTAATTTCCATAAATTACATTTGAACCACAATCCAATTTGTCCGTGTTTATTCCCTTTTGTTTCCTTCTGAAACAAAAACCGGTTCAGATGAAAATGGAGTCTTGCATTCAATATTCAGTTAAAGGACAAAAGTGATTTTTAATGCAATACTTCGGTCACATTTCAGTAGACCTGTCCTATAGAGATTGAACATCCAGTCCAAATCGTTCATTTAATCATCTGCCAATCAGATGTCAAATCGTTTGTGTTGCCAATAAATGCAGTCTGGGAATGATTACTAGAGATATGGATTTCTCATAGATCGATTGAGTTGACTATGCGCACGCTTTGTCTGTACTACACAATATTCTGAATGCTGCTCTGATATGTGGAGATCAGTTCTTTTTTTTTCCACATTTTTACTTTTGTTTCAGCGATCTACAAAACTCGTAATGTGTTATTATTATATCTCAGTACAGTTAAAAATACCGGAATTCACTTTCATTTTTTGGTAAAATACACACACATAAGAAACACAAGTCAGAGGAAACGGTTATTGGATATTGCAATATTAAAATGAGCCACTATTTTGACAATTCCTAATTGGAATAAGCTAAATATATTCGTTGAATTCAGATCATCAGCAATAAAATCCCGGACGCTTTACACAAAACAGATGTCAAGAAAAGACAATTCCCTTGTCATAAAGCTGGCGTTTATAAGGAGCCATGTCTGCTCTCAAAACGGACAGCGAGCAGTGCCATCCTTCTTTTTAATCTCACTTTTTCCATGCACAGATAAAGTGATTTTCCCCCACGCTGGAAAATGTTCTGGTTTTGGCATTCTGACTGAACACACAAAATGCAATGTGCTGTGAATTTTATGTAAGGGTCATCAAGACCACCACCATAATCATCATCATCATCATCATCAAGGGCATGCTATATCAAGACATTTAGTCATCATCATCATCATCATCATCATCTTTTCTCTGGGACTTTAACATAGTTGCCATCATCATCATCATCATCATCATCATCATCATCATCATCATCATCATCATCATCTCCTCGAGCGGCAGAGCTATTATAGTCATCATCATCATCATCATCATCATTATCATTAGGCTGGGTAATCATCCACCTGGGGTTTGTGAAACGGGGGGGATATAAAGGGCCGCACCAGCTTCAGACTCTCATTTCCACACGACTGCTTGAACCAGAACAGAGACCAGACCGTGAGAAGAACACCGCTCACTCGAGTCTTTTTTTAACCTAGAGCACCGACTTCTCTCTTTTTCTATCTGACTTTACCTCGTTCTTGTGCTTTGGTAAGTATGAGCGCGTTTCTTCCAACTTGACTTGTCGTTCACGTGTCACGATAGCCATAGTTTTAGCGTGTCACACACAGAATGCATGTTTTCCCAGAGCGCAGAGCGAATGAATGTAACGCTGCTGTGGTTGTGTACAGCTGACATCAGCTTCCCCCTGGGAGACGAGGAGAGCTCCCCCTACAGTATGGAGAGCGACGCAGACGACCCCCGCGCCACAGAAAGCGAGAGAGAAGAGAGGGTTTCTGAGTCTTCCTTTCCCTCTTACCTCTCTTGCAGGGGCTGTGGTCAGCTCCTAGAAGACCCCTTGGGACCCGGAATGGACTTGGTGATGGACTTGGTGGGGCCCTATTGCGCCCGCTGCTGCAAAGAGAGCGTGGCGGGCATTGTGGAGAGGAAACTGCGCTCAAACTCGGACTTGCAAGCTGAGCCGAGCGAGGACGGTTCGCTGAAGCTCCACTCGTGCACGCTCTGTGGCTTCACGTCACGCTACACCAATCACGTCAAGAGACACATGAAGACGCACAACGGGGAGAAGCCGTACGGGTGTCCGCTCTGCTCGTACGCCTCGGCACAGCTGGTCAACCTGCAGCGCCACCTGCGCATCCACACGGGGGAAAAGCCCTACAAGTGCAGCCACTGCACGTTTGCCTGCAGCTCGCTGGGGAACCTGAAGAGACACCAGCGCATGCACTCCCCCATCAGCCCGGCTCAGGCCGTGAACCACGCCGCCATCGGACAAAAGCCCAAGGAGGTGCTGCCCGTCCCCAGTCAAGGTGAGTGAAGGTCAACGGACAGAAAGGAATTCATTATAAATATATCAATAAAAAAAATGAATACATAAAATTATCAATTCGTAATGAGGTCACTGGAATGACTTGAAAGAATGGTAAACTATTTATTTTTGGTGTCAGTAATGTTGACTTGTGTACAAATGTTATATTCTAATTGGAAACTATCTGTCGTTAATACAAATGAATTCATTAAGAAGGAAATTCATTGAAACATTTTTTTTGTGTCTTTGTTTGAAAGGGGTCTAAAGCAGAATGTTTTAAAGCAGCGATGCCCAACCTACGGCCCGTGGGCCATGTCCGGCTCATGTGGTCCAATTATTTGGTTTCTATATTGACATAGTTGTTTAGTGATTTTATTCACCTTGAAAGAAGAAGAAGGACTGTTAGCTAATATTACAATTACTTTCAAACGCAGACGACCTTTCATTGTCCTGAAACATTCATAGCAAAGTCAAGTTTGACCCCAAAATATGAATGACTGGGCATCACTGCTATACATTATTATTTATTATTATTAAACTTCCTTTTAATTTCAAACATAAATGATGAAACAAATACTTTTAAAAGTAAAAAATATGAGTGGCTGAGCATCACTGCTGTAATTATTTTTAGCACAAATGAAGCAAATGTTTTTAAAAATCAAAAAATGAATGACTGGGCATCACTGCTATATTATATATTTTTTTTATTTAACTTCCTTTTAATGTCAAACGCAAATGATGAGGCAAATATTAAAAAAAATAAAAAAACTTTTAAAAAAATTAAAAAAAAAATTATTATTTTATTATTAAACTTCCTTTTAATTTTTATACATAAATGATGAAACGAATATTTTTAAAAGTCAAAAATGAGTGGCTGGGCATCACTGCTATAAATTATAATTTCTTTTAATAAAACATTTCAAACGCAAATGTTAAAATAAATATTTGCAAAGTCATTTCATTTGCGAAAAGACCCATGTTCTAAATCACCATCCATCTTGTGCAGATTCTGCTCGAGCGGAGCCGCAGACTCACATCAGCAGAGACGGAAGCTACTCGCAGGCGCTGGATGGTCTGCGCCTCCCACCGCCCTCTGCCCCCAGCCAGGCTTCACCCGCCCCCGCCCCGCTGCCCCCGATGGTCTTCCCCTTCACCTGTCGCCTCTGCGGCCTGGCCCTGGACGACGAGGACGGCTCCTCCACGCACATCTGTGCCAAGTGCACGCTAGAGATGCTCACCAAGGACACGTCAGGCTGCAGCTCGGAGCGAGGAGACAAGGTGTACACCTGCGCCGCCTGCCCCTTCCTCACCCACTACCCCAACCACCTGGCCCGCCACATGAAGACCCACAGCGGCGAGAAGCCCTACAAGTGCCCGCAGTGCTCGTACGCCTCGGCTCACTTCGACAACCTCAAGCGCCACCACCGCGTCCACACCGGCGAGAAGCCCTACAAGTGCCACCTGTGCGACTACGCCTGCGGCAACCTGGCCAACCTCAAGCGCCACCAGCGGGTGCACTCGGGCGCCAAGCCCTTCACCTGCTCCATCTGCAACTACAGCTGCAACCAGAGCATGAACCTCAAGCGCCACATGCTGCGCCACACCGGAGAGAAACCGCACAAGTGCCCCGAGTGCGGCTACACCACCGGGCACTGGGACAACTACAAGCGCCACCAGAAGAAGCACAGCATGCCCGCAGACGCCTGGGTCAAAGAGCCGGACCACGAGGACGAGCCGGAGGATGAGTGAGTCTGAACGCCAACGCCAACGCTGCTGCTGCTGCCCACAGTCTGAATGTCCCACCACATGGAGGTCTAAAGATGCTTCTGGAGGCCCATGAGCAGAATTAGTCGCTTCTGTACAAATGCCTTCGACTTGTGTTTCTGAAGCCGTTTAGTCACATCAAAGCGTGTGTTTCGGACTGGAAGTGCTAGAACACGTGCTTTGTGTGGGAAAGCGATGGAAAAAATTGACGGTGGACTTTTTTTTTCTTAACAGAGCGCCTTATAATCCAGTCCAGATTATAATCCGAATTCATGTATACGTGCCAGTCATGATGAAAACACTATACTGGAACACTGCCATAATAAAGACTTCTGACGCAACTTTGCATGCATTTATATATGATTGCCAAGTTGATTAGATAGTTTGATGTTGGATGTGATTTTTTTTTTTTTTTAATCTGTCTATCGAACGTCTGATGTTTGTTTAAATGTGGAGGATCTTCTGTGGTGGTTTTCTTGAAGGAGCTAGTGTGTAGGGCTGTTTGTCCAGCCGAGAGCTTTTATTTTTGTATGTGATGTCTTTTTTTTATTTTAATCTCTTGTCTGGAATGTATTTGGTATCATGTGATATAAATTAAGACGAATATAAACACTTATGCAGTTGTCACTTGCAGACGGCCAAGAAATGACTGAAACATCGTTTAGGCGTGTGGTGCTTGAGTGTTTTCTTGTTATTATGCAGTGATTTCATGAATGCCTTAAATATCCTATTCAATTCAAATAAAGTCACAAACTCACTCGGCCTACTCTTAATCTCATAATCTACTAAAAAGTTCAAATCTTAATCTTACATTTCTGAAAGCCACTCCGTGATGATGGTGTGAACCGTGTATTTATAAAGCGCTTTTCATTTTTGCAGATTGTGTATGGGGAGAACACTAGTAAAATATAAAATGTCTGGAATTGACTGAGCAGTGTAACGACAGTGGCTAGGAAAACAAAACGCGTTTAAAACTGGATTTCCTATGCACATGGTAATTTTTAGATTGTGTAATACATTTATAAATACTTGTATACATTTATAAATTTCACACAGTTTCAACCCTTCTTCTAGCACCACATTACGAGTTATCAATTACTGCAATTAAATTACTACAATGTGAATACTAAAATACAATATGTAAATAAAAAAAAATCAGCAATTTTTTTTAAACAATAAAACACACTTTCTTTTTAAATCTAAAGAGACAAGGAAACCATCTCAGCAGTGTGGCTCTCTTCCAAAGTCTGTGTGATGCTGAAGAAATGTCTGATCAGAGCCAAAATCTACACATTAAAAGAGATTTGACGCCAAGAAAACAAACGTAATCTCATTTTCTCGGCCCTTGCGCAAACTCAACACAGAGTCTCTTTGTTTGGTACCGGTTTTTATTGGAACCCTTTCCTTTCTACTGACTTTTAAATAACTGCCGGTTTTCAAAACCACCAAATCACACTAGGCTTCATAAAAGACGTACTTTATACATTCTACATGATGCTGGTGGACAATCTGAACCCTACGGTCACACACTAAAACCACAAGTTCAGTTTATCCAGAAATATGAAACTATAGGCACAATTCCGAGTTATGCAATGCATAATGCGTGTGTAGATGCCTCTGGTTTAGCGCATAACACCTTCGAACAGTGTGTGTATAAATAAAGATGTGTGTAGGTATATACATAGGTGTAGGTCTGCTTTTCTCTCATATATATACCGTATATGCATTTATATATATATATATATATATATATATATATATATATATA
>CM051505.1:1880043-1896890 GCA_028031935.1 Paedocypris micromegethes
TGTGTGTGTGTGTGTGTATACACAGACACACACACACACACACACACACACACACACACTCAGTGTCATCAATTGTAAACGCTAGAGAAAAATAAACGCAATGCATTTACCAACTAAAACATGATAGAAAAAAAATTGAATACATACCTTTTTGAAAATATCTGAAATTCTGTAAACAATAAACCATTTTTATTTGAAATCCGTAGGCATTGCCAGATTTACACTTGATCGTATTTGCTCATAACATACTAAACATAACCGAGAATTGCAATATATCCAGAATACTTTAAATCACATGTACATTCGTTTATAAATGCAACATTACCGTTTTTACTCATCGTATAAGTTTGCCGTTTATGAAAAACATGTCAGCTTAAGCAAAACAAAAAAAGACAAACCTTTTGAAAATGTTCCAGGATGTTTCCCACAGTCTCAATAAATAGCCGAGGCGTCTCTCTAACACTGTGCAAAAAAACCAGTTCAGCTAGTGCAAGCGGGCCTGCCCAACACTTACGGACCTTCCGGAAACTTCCACATGTCCGACGCTACGGTTTATTGCAGTTGTGAGGAGCTGATTGGTTACTGTAAGGCGGCGGAATGAGTGTAAGGCAGAGAAGCAGCGATCGGAAGGCTGGATTTCTTTCGCAAAAACTGGCAAAGTTGGCACGTCGCAAGCAGCAAAGCGACTGCTTTTCTATTCAATCACAATTCATGAGGGAGATTAAAATATTTGGCTGCTTGGTTCTTACTATAGTAAGCAGATGCAGAGCAATGATCTAGAAACGGAGCGATGGTGGCGACTTTTGTCCTGGGGTGGAAGTACAAGCCTAACTGTTCTTGTGTTGACGCTGGAAATTGTTGTAGGCTTCTAGTTAAGAACTCTAGATACTAGTAAGTGGACTACAGGTCGTCATCACCGATTCCTTCAAAAGCGTAATTTCCGTGAAAATCATTGGCACTGATGTCACTGGCGGAGTTGGATGAGCTCAATCCTCTCAGAGAGACAGAAGACAACTTGGTCTGAAGAGGAGAACACAACGTGTCAGGCGTCGCTTCACAAATTCAGATCAGAATTTACATTTTATTTGTCGTTTAAATTTGTCATTTAAACACAGGGGTCTGTGGGGGTGGCATTTGAGAAAGAGGATAAATAAGCAAGCAAAGAAATACAATACAATTAAGATAAAAATACAGTGAAAATAAAGATAAAATATAAAAAAAAAAATACCAAAAAAACTATGAAGATGATGATAAAAAAAGAGAAAAAATACAATTCAGTAAAAAATACAGTAGAGTAAAAATAAAGTATGAATTAAAAAAAGGAAAAGGCGCTGAAGTGGATGTTGTGCTTACCGAGAGCTTGACCACTTGTTCACGACTGGGATCAGGAGAATCCTGGAGAAAAGAAGGTTTCTCATCAATAATTGAAACAACCACAGTTGGAAGAAAGAAAAGAAAGTTCCAGACTCACCAGCAGCGGTGGAGATTTCACATGCTGCTGACTGTCTGATCTGTGCAGGGTTCCGTTCAGTCGCTTCTTCTGCATCTGCTGGGAAACAAGGTAAATGATCGAAAAATGATTGAAACAATAGCTTGATTGATGGAATGTGACCATTTATTATTTTATCATTTGTTTAGTAAAACGGTGTTGAAAATGTTACGCTCTTAACTCTTATGATAAATATCAGGAAATATCAGTTACTGCATTTTATAATTGAAAAAGCCTTTCATTTTCCTACAGCGGGGAAATTGCATGTCACAACAGCAGAATATTTCATGTATTATACATAAAAACAAACATGTAGTTACTGTAAAACCTCTATTAGAATGGCTTTTTACTTTTCAACCTCCTGTTTATTAGAAGTTTTAGGGCATTTTATTTAGCTAATTTAGGGCAAGTTTAGCTAATTTAAATGCAAGTAACAAAATTGGAAAATATTTCAGCATGACCTAAACTCGCTCAAATAACCAAGTATGATGACGATGATGGTGATACTATGATTGCCCTGGTTATTACGTTTTTTTTGCTTATTGAATTGAATTGAATTGAAAAATCCTTTATTAGTCCCACAGCGGGGAAATTTCACTATTTCACTAATTTTATTGGTATTCAACCAACTTTACAAAATTTTTTTTAAGCAAGTTATTACAGTGTAGCAGCTGAACAAGAACAGACACGATTTTCTGGCCGACAATCATCCAAAATAAAATGCAAAAAAAAAAAAAAAAAAAAAAAAAAAAAACAGAAATAGTACCAAAGTTAAGAAGTACAAAAATAATAACAAATGTTACTCTTCCACACTGCCAGTGTCAATGGTGTTTTTTTTTATTTAATTTTTATTTGTTTTGTTTATTTAACATTGGTTATTTGTCATTGCTTATTAAGTTCCAAAGCTGCACTTGTGATACAACATAAAACCCATGAACCAAAAATGATATTTGAAATTAGTTTCATATGACCATTGTAGGCCCCAGTTTCAAAGACTTGGAGCTTTCTGACAATTTTGTATTGGTTTGGGCTTTACAGGGTTAAATCCGGTTTTTGCCGTTTGCATAACCGAGAAGTACATTTTATTTTGAGCAGTTCATAAACCATTGAGAAGTTCGTACCAAGACTTCACCACTCGAGTGGCAGAAACGTCAGTCAAGTGTAAGATTCTCCGTGATTCCACAGACACATGACGTAAAGACAAAAACAGAACTGACCTTTTTAATGTTTCCTCCAGATTTTTTCACCATCAGCTCATCCACCATAGACTGGAGACAGATGCTCATCATGATGGCCTGTAATGCAAAGTCCATTGAGCCAGTTAGTCCACGGACCTTCCTATCGAAGTTTACCAGGTTACAAAACACACAAACACCATGATGGCCACCAACTATCCTCGTTTAATGTATTCATACTTAAAAAACAGATTAGATAAACAAAAAAAAAACATTATTCAAATAATGTTTGTCAAAATGTCAATTTGTTTTTTATTTTAATATATTTTGGTGTCGGGGTGGGCATCCCATGTGCCATGATATGGATTTTGCAATATCATAGATAATGTTACACATTAATGAATATAGTTTTTATAAACGTATATACAATTAATTCATGCCGAGAACTGAAATTTTCTTGCATTTTACATGTAATCCATCTAATCCGTGCCATGACTTCATAAATTCAGACAATTTTTTTAATGAAAAAATATTGTTACTAAATGTAATAAAAACATGGGACATGTTTTGCTTAGCAGTTTCATAGTTTGCCCTTTGGTAGATGTTTATAAAAGTACAGTATATAATGATATACGGACAATCGCACACCAGTGTTTTTGTTGTTTTTTGTTTATTTGACATGCAAAGATGATGAAACAACCATTTTTACACGTCTGGACTCTCGTCTCAATGCATGCTAGCGGTAAGAAAAATCTGTTTCGTATAGTGAAAATATTTCAGAACTCGGGATGACATTTTTTCAGCGACGCATTTAGTTACCTAAGAGATTCGTAAGTCGGCAAGTTTGCAAGATCTGGAAAAGTGATGAGTGAACATGCTCAAAATCTAGTTGAAGCAGAACTGGTAAAAAAAAAAAAGGGAGGGCTCCTCGGTCATATGGATCTGATTTGGTTTTAAAATCTTCGCCGTCAACCAACAAACTATGGTGCTATGCTGCAAGTTGTGTCGCTGTGTTGTTGTAGCTACGCTTCTTTAAAATGGAAAATCCTCCCGTATTTCAGAACAAAATAGTCCCGTTTTGAATAAATTAAAAAAAATTTTTTTTTAAATAATTTTTTAAAGCAGCGTCACATGTAAATCACCCTGTGCATTTTATTAAGACGCCTCCTTTCCTACTTTTGGTGTCATTATTAACTTTAACCGTCTAGTGAGAAGGGCGGATCTTTGTGTTAGCAGAGAGGTAAATTAAAATGGCAGATGCTTCTTCAGGCTTCCCTCAGTGTCTAATCTCTTATTTTTAATCAAAGTCAGAATACAAATTTTGCCTTCAATGTAGTTAAGGTCTACTAAAATGTAAACGTACATTTTTCCCCCAATACCATGCTACCGGTATAATATAAAACACTGTCTGGACACTAAACAATATCGTGATATGAATTTTAACTCATACTGCCCACCTCTAATTTCTGGTCATCCGATCAGCTGCTTTATTTAAAAAACCCTATTACATACGTCTAATATTATTTGCTTATTCTGACCAAAATTCCACTTAATTGGGACAAAGAACTCGACGGATTTGTCTCCATCGATAACAAGCTACAATGAAAATGAAGCAGCCAACACACTGCAGCTTATAAGGACCATGTGGTTCTTATAAGTAATAGTATATCAGTTAGATAGACTCATAAATGCCCTTATAAGTGACCGGTTCCAAGTGACCAAGCTTATAAAGTCCATATTGCCAATCCCCTCACTTTACTTTACTATTAAGTCGACTGTATGAGAATAGTCTTGTGTTTCCCATTAATACATTGTGAAGATTCTCAGCTCCTGCTTTGTGATAGTGAATGTGATAAAATTATATTGGAAAAAAACCAACTCAAAACGAAACTGACCTGAGGACTGGTGATGGTGACCCACTGCAGACGGTCTTTGCTCATCAAGTACTCAAAGGACAACTCTAGTTTCACATCACATTTGCTGGAGCTGCTTGGGTTTGCCGTTCCGTTGGCTAGAGGAACTTGCTGTGAAGTGAAGTGACATCATCACAATCTTGACCTTCATAATCATCGTTACTGTATTTACGTACTACATTGTACCACATTTAGAAATACGTACATAATATCTATTCTAAATACCTCTCTTAACAAATGACTCTGCTAACAGAATTTTCATATAATGAAAGTTTTTGTCGTTAAAATATAGTCTCTTTAAACGAAATAATTACACACTACGAAAGGCGACAAGATGTCTTGTGCTTTGTAAAACTGTTGTTACCTAACAGGTTTGTAAAAAACCTGTTAGGTAACATGCTTTTTAAATTAGTTATATTACCAATATTTTATCACATTAATAGTCTGAATTTACGGATCCTCGGAACGGATTAGAGCTTTTACATGCAAAATGCATGATGTAACATTTAACAAAATTTCCATTAACTGAAACTGCTGCCAGCATTAATTAATTTTGTTAAGAGAGGTACCTTTTGTACGTAACTTTTTTTCCTTTTATTATTAGTTATTTTACTTAATTACTATTAAGGAAAAATGTCACAAGTTTGGGTTGTTTTTAAAGTAAAAGACGCATTTAGCACTAACGTTTTCAGGTTTTAAAAAGTATTTGGGTTTCTTTTTTTTATATATTGTGACTTAAAAATCTGGTGGATGCTTATATTCACAAAGATGTGGCATTTGTTTTGCGATTCTTGACTCTCAAACACGTCGTTCCCACTAGAGCTCGGCTCTGAATGTCAACGTCCTCACAATTCACAAGAGTATCATGGGAATGACCTCAGATGATACAAATCAGATATGTCCTTTACACATTCAGTCTCATTAGCAGAAGATGGCCACACAGGCCGGGCATCTTCAGCAAAATGTCCTGCTCTCTCAAAGGCCATGATCATTACTTAGAATCCAAGTTCTTCCCGTTCTTCCCAAGACATCAGTGAAAAGTTAAAGCGAGAACATTTACGGAAGGGGATGGATGTTGGACGATGGTCCTCCATCCAAACAGAAACATAATATTTATTGTTTCCTATCATAAGCAGCGTTGGATCATCAAGAACTTCTAGTTATGGACCAAGCAGACGTGCAATCATGGAACAAAATACAAATCGTCACCCTTGAATGGGAAAATCAGACTAAAAACCAGAAGTGAAGATATAGTTAGTACTTACCGAGGACGTGACTCGCCAGCATCTCATGCGTGTGACTTTGAAGCTTCCCTCCTTCATCTGATCGCTGGGCAGCTTGACGTGGAAGTGGAGTTCGTTGTTGCCGGCGCCGACTATAACGTGACAGCCTTTTTCTGGAAAATCGGTGATGCACGGATCAAACTTGATGTATCCGTAGTACTTCAGCGTCTGAGCCAATCTGATGAACTGTAGAACAGAGACAGCTGCTAATCCGAGACGAAGGAACTCTTGCTTTTAGAATGGAATTCAGCTTTAATGCGAGGGATAAATCTCCTTGTTCCCCAGACGGAGCTGGAGCTCAGACGTACCTCTTTCTTTGAGCCTTTCTCCTGCAGGGATTTCAGCTGTCTGTGCTGCTCTTTGTTGACCAAGATCCATCCTCTCTCTATGTCAGAAACCGTCTACGGAGAAAAACACTTTCTACTTTTAAACAATTGCTTAAGTGGCTGCAGATTTCCAATACGTGCGATTAAACAGTTTTCAGGATTAGAATAGCTTCAACCGAAGTTGACAATTGTTCAAACATATTGAATATACTGTAATTATTACTGTTTCAGATTTGGTGGCTTTTCATTGCAAATGCATTTGGATTTGTCATTAACCAAATGAGTCATCATTTGAAGAAATGTAATAAACGACAATTCAGAAAAATTGTAGTTAAAAGCAAATTGACTGTAGCCCGTGTCATTGAACTGTTCTAAAATTTCAACTAAACTAAAAATTAACTAAAAATTTCTCCACAATTACCAAAGATTTTTTTGTTTATTGGATTGCCAAAAGAAATGACATCAAAAAATACAAAATGAAATAACAGTGTTTGTCAACCACAAGATATAACAACCACATAATCACATAAATGCACACAAAAACAACAGCATATATTACATTTATAAAGAAGATAAAGAGAGATTGTGAGACACAAAAACATGTACAGGTAAACCAAAATTGTAAACACACAAAAATAGACAGACAGTTTGGATGGACAGAAAGAACGAAAAAGTAAAGCAAGGAAGAAAGACAGAAAAAAGTAAGAAAGAAATAAATGAAATGAGGAAGACAAAGTAAGAAAGGAAGGAAGGAAAGAAAGAAACAAGCAATAGAATAAATTGAATTACCTAAGGAAGAAATGAAATAACGCAGTCGAAGGATAGAACAGAAGCAAGTAAGGAATGAAGGAGGGATCAATCAGAATATGAAATATAATAGTTTAACATTTCATTTGAAATTCTCGGCCCAGTCCAAAGTTCCAAACTATAAAACACACATTTCTCACACCACGATTAATCTGAACCTGAAACTCTTACCTGTGAATACAACAAACTCAATCCAACGCAGTTCTCCATGACGTCAGTGTCATACAACGTGTCCCAATAGCTGGAAAAAGACAAAAGCTGAAGCTCAAAAACAATAATTCACCCACTTTGAACAGAATTTGAAATGAATCGATCACTATTTTCAAGCCAGAGTTCTTCCAGTCCAGTTCCATTGAGTAAACCAGTATGTCAACCAGTATGCGTTTCCCCACTGGGTTGTATTTTACACACCCATTAAATCCACTGACCACACCGTTATTGTCAAATCAGATGGATGAAACATCTGATCAGGCCTGGGTCTTCTGCATAAAGTATTTAAAAGTCAAAAAATGTGTTCGTGTAAACGTCTCACGTGCTTGGTGTGATCAGAGCGACTCACTTAATAGGATTCAATGACGTCTGTTGACTAATGATTTATAATAAATGTCTCACTAAAATATTCCCTTTAAAAAACATATATTTGGAGAAAAAACGTCACTGAGAATGAAGTTTCGTGATTCTATGAAAATGTTTCGGTGGCAGTATGAGACGGTAGAGAAATATGCCCAGTTAGGTCTTAAAGATTAAAGGCAACATGATTTTAAAATGACTCATGCCAGTCATCAACTGAAAATGTGAAAAGAGACGAGTCAGACTTTAACATTCGCTAAAAGTCAGACTTCATTTCTCTAGTGATTTGAGGAGATGTCTCTACCTAAACCCAAAACGTTCTTCAAGCACGTTTCACCGGCCAAGTCATATTTTGGCAAGTTCTTTTGGAATTTCAGTTTGGAGAGATTTTTACTGTAGTCTGAGTCCAAAAAACATTAAAGGCATGTGCAAAAACACAACAGTGTCAGACTTTATGCAGCTTTAACAACAATTATTGTTATTAAATAAAAATATGTTGTTATTATCATAAAAGTATTTACATTTTCCGAGGGGCTGAATCTGTAAAGCGCTGGTATTTGAAAAACCAGATTATGGGTTCAAGTAAACTAATGGATATTTATGTTTAAATGTTTATATTATTTCATTAATAATTTTTTTGTTTATTTAATGTTTGTGCAAAAACACCAAGTTGCAAAATAGTAATAAATATAATCGATAGTATTAATATCAAATAATTTATATAACTAACCCTAACCCTAAAACAAAATTTTTTAAAACACATTTAAGTATGTGTGTAAACATTTTATTTATTGTCTTTTAATGATCAATCATGTACATTTATCGCCGTAACATAAGGAACAAAAATGTGCCTCAGATCTAAAGAATCATGTTTTCTTCATAAACCAGTCTGACTTGTTCAACTGGAGCAAAAGGAAGCCATCACGCTGACATTTAATGGCACCACCACAGTTGTAAATAGACCAAACGTCCATCACTGTGGCTGAATGAGCTCTTAAAAATATAAATGAACCGTATGGCTCCATCCTACCTTTTGCGGAGGACGATGTGATAGTCGGGACTGTGCAGGCTTGTGACGGACACATAGGGAAGTTCAAACTCTTGCAATTTTCTCACGTCTGGCGCCGCGGGAGGTTGGCAGGGTTTGGCGGAGGAGAGAAGAGGAGAGAGCAAAAGAAACATATGAGCGCCATCCACTCAAGGACGTTTGGAGAGCAACAACACTGAACACAAACACGGTGAAACGGAGGAGGATCCATCTGGCCGAGGCCGTGGAGGGCACAATAACATGTTTATCACTTAGAAAGGAGAGGAGAGAAGGAGCGGAGGGAGGGATGGAGGGAGGGAGGGAGAGGCTAAACGTCGCAGCTGCTGGAAATGACATTTGCTCTAGTGTTGGGAGAAAGAGGGAAGAAACCGAACGAGGGATTGAGAAACTTTTAAAGTGTGAGAAGAAGAGATGCATGCCTTCACTCCTCCACTCCGCTCGTTCGCTTACCCTTTTAGCGCTCTGACATTAGACAGCATGTTAAGACAAGAATATAAAATGTGATGGGAGTGTCTTATCAAATACATCAGCAACCAGCCAATCACAAACAGGTTGATGGGGATTGGCTGCGTGATTGGCTTTATATGTCAGAGAATTTTTTTCCCTTTATTTTGTTTTTTCAATTGACAAAACCATCACATCCATCCATTTATTTATTTTTAAAACCACTTTTCCCTTTCTGGGTCACGGGGAGCTGGAGCCAATGGGTTTTAAAGGTCAGACACTTACATGGCTGGTGTTCACCCAATCCCAGAGCAGGACACACACATTCACACTCACACACACATACACACCAAGTTTTCAGATTACAATTTCCAGATAATTGTTTGTGAGCTGTAGTATTTCATATTTCAACAATGTGAAAGTCAAAAACGTCTTTGGCTCATTCGGTTTTGGCTGAACCAGCATTCTACCCAGAATCCAGTTCTGTCAGCAGGCCGTTGACTTTCTCACTTTCCCTAAACACACGTAGCTGCCAAGTTTAAGACGGCTGCCAAAACATGGGAACTGGAATCTTCCTAAATGAAGGCGAGTTCTGACGGGAAGCAGGAAGCGCATCAGTCCAAGAGAAGAGCAGCGATCAAAGTCTAAAAGGCTTTTATCGATGACTGACTTAATGGAAAAAGTCACTTGCAGTTCGATGAGGAAAAACGTATTATTTCCAGAATAGCTGCCAGGCATCTGCAGAAAAACAAACTAATCTAATAAGAGATGCCCTTCACCAACCGGATCATTTAAATCCCACTTCCAATAAAGCAGCGGCTCGCCAAGAGATCTGTCCTGCCAAAGCTTTACAGCTCCAAAACAAAAAGACGTAAATCATTGGCATAAATCAGGCATGTCCAAAGCTCGGCCCTGGGGCCAAACGAGGCCCGTGTTCATAATTACGAAATAGCATACAATTTCCCTTTTGTGTTTACATGCTTTCTTGTGTTTACGTTTCTTGATATGTTTTTATTGTTGTTTACATTCTGCACATTTTTAAATACCACATTTTAGTCGTCTCCTACATTTATATGCGCATATGTATCTATTTTTTTTCATGTACCCAAGAGCTCATTTGATTTAATTGTGTACTTGTTAACAAAAAACGAAAAATATTTGAGATTTCTATAAAAGAAAATAAAAATTTACTGTTAGACTGTTGATCACTCGACAAAATGTACAAAAATAAATATATTTTGTATATATTTAAAAATAAATATATAAATACTAAGCTTGTTTGGCTTGAGATAATTGTGTTAGAATAAATATATCAATATTAAGCGTAAGTATAAATTACACAAACACAACAATAAAACAATAAAAACACAACTGGTCACAACATTCATAGTTAAAGCTGCTTAAATCTTGTTTTTTAAGTTAATCCAACATCAGAATTTAGGCAGCTATTTCTGACAACTAACTGTGTACGGTCAAGAGCACGTATGACGTAAGACTTAGAAAAAAATAGGAGAACTGAAAAACAACTAAGGTCAGACTCACATGTGCAGCCCCCGTCCTCCCTCTCCTGGACCAGGAACAGGCTGAAATATCCCACCAGCTCATCTGGAAGGTCGAGCTTCGAAGCCACGGACTGCAGAGGACAGGCATCGTGATTCATTCACTCCGTGTTATCAAACATGACCGTAAACCTTTCTAGAATACAGCACATGTATCTGCAGAAACAAGTGTTTTGTGATGGTTTGCTGCTTTTGTGTGGTCAAGTTAAGGTCGTGTCGTCATCCATGTGCTCGGAATGAGTTTAGCTGCTTTTACAGTCATGGATTCTTTTATGAGCAATTTTACATTAAGATTAATAAAATTTGTGTAAATCCATTCTAGTGTGCATGTTTAAGACTTTACCAAATCAGAGCTGATGACAATACTTTAAACTGAGAATTTTGTCTTATTAGCAACATATCTGGATGTCCAATGTATAAGTTCGGTCCATATTAAAACATGTATTATTTACACAATATACAATTACACGAATTGTGTTATGTATATGAATTAATCAAAATAATGTGTAAATCACAATTTTTACTAGTTTTTAGGAAGCAAAACAAGAAAAGCATTTTTTTTTTCTTAATTTTCACTCAATATGACAACTGAAACGCTTACAACAACTACAACAATAATAAAAACAATAAAAATAAACTATATATTGTTAATTGTTGCTAAGGTAATTAACTAATTATTCAAGAAAACAAACAAAAAGAAAAATCATGATTGCCAAAACAATTAAAAGCACACTTTAATATTAATGTTAAAATATATAATTAATACAAATCAATAAAAACAACAACAAAAATATATTAATTATAAATAAAATCTCAAAAGAATCAGTACAATAATGAATTTTATTTTTGTTTTTAGCCAACAGCACGAATCATGTGCATTTTCATAACTTCTTTTAATGTTTGACATCAGTGCTCTGCTATTAAGCGTTAAACATTTACATAGACTAAGTTTCACGAACAGGTTGCTTCTAAATACTGTATGTCGTTCCATCTTTCCTCTGATGTCACTTAGAAACTTTAAGGCAGCCAAGAAGGAAGTAGGAGGTTGTGTGTGCTACACATAAGAGGTATTTTGTTGACATGATCAGCTTTAATTTTTATTAATTTTCACAGCACTTTTATCGTATTTGAGCATGTGTCAAACTCTGGGTCACATCTGGCCTGATGTACATTTATACTCGGTCTGCAAATTCCTTTAGAATGAAGCTGTTATTACTGGTAATAACGTAACATAAATATGAAGCTGATGACACCAAAATTACACATCCCAGAATGCAGTGCTTTAGCTGCCGTGAATAAACTTTAATTCTAATAATTAGCAACATTCTCTTAAAAGTACACTTAATTTGGCAGCATGTAACTTGTGACACGATATATATATATTTTGAAAGACAAAATAACTAAAGTTTATCCATTTATTTTGAAATAATATTCCTGTGTGTTTCCACATTTTTCCTTAATTTATGTGTGTTTTATTAATGTGTATCCTACTTTGAGATCTACTTTAACAGAAATATTTTATAAAATACTCATCACATACATGCGTGAAGAAGCGAACTGAGATTCACCTCAAGAACATCTTCAGTCTGGTCAGATGTCAGGATATTGACCTTGACCTTCTGTCCATTGGACAGGTAGATTTCAAGCTGGACCTCCTCGGTGGGGATCTGCTGGGTCTCCTGCACCAGAGTAAAAAGACAGACGTTCTTTTAATCCACAAAGAACCTTCCTGAAGCATTCAAGCTAGTATTCTCAACAACAAGAAAAAGAGATTCAAATTTTCCAAAAAACAGATTCCGGAAAGGTCAAGTGGAGAGACGCTTAATATCCTGTGTATTCTAGAAATAATACGTCTTGAGGTGTTTCATCTGAAGGTCACTCGAACTTAAAGCCGAAGAAATTGAGTTTGTGGCGCAAGACTCCAGACAGAAATAAAACACATTACACACACACACACCAGCTCATATTTTTTTCTTTTCTTTTTTCTCCATCACCACCTGTGAATTTTACCTCCTGCTGCGTTGCAGGCTTTAGTGAAAAGCAAGGCCAGATCTGATCTCATATTCCGCTCTTGCAGACGTTTTCACGCTGGTGATCCGGCAAGAAGAAGCTCTAAACTCATTCCAGAAAGCTCAAGAGTTACTGTTCCGTCAGAGACTGATTGCACCAACATGAGAATCAGTTCGACAAAAGAAAGAATTTAGAGAACATAAAAAAGACTTAAGATAGAAAAGAGGAAGTAATATAGAATTATAAAAACACTGGCTTTGCATATTCTTCAGAATCTGAAGATCATCAGTTGGAGATGTTACCAAAAGAGAAGTTCCAATACAATTTTGGTACCATACCCAAAAAAGTCCTTTTAAAAGGAGATAAGCGTCTATGTTTGTTTTGTAAATAAAAGTATCAGTATAATAATCAAGATTTAATAATCAGGCTCCATTTTAAATGGCTTGGAATTGATCGGGACCCAAAATGAACAGAAATGCAATGCTCAAAATCTGTAAAACTAGAAAAAAAATCATTACTTAATTTAGATAAATAGTATTAAATGATCTACCTGTTGGGCTTTCCTCAAGAAGCTGTTGAACATTTCACTGGATCCCAGGATTGTGTCTTGACGTACTGAGGTGAGAAGAAGAAAAGCAGTTAGTACAAGCTAGCAAAACTAGCTACGCTACGCTAGCCATTTGAAACGAACTTAAAAGTAAAAGTACATTTTTATGTGTGTGTATTTAGAACAAAAACATGTATACTCTATTGTCTTGTACAAGAATATATTATATATCAACAACATATAATCATTTACATTCTAGATTTGCTTTTTAGCTTTTTAGCTGCTGCTCAGAAAAGTTCCGTTGACTGAATTACTATATAAACTATATTACTATATTACTATACTAATATAACTATATTACTATATATAAAAGTCTCTTTTTTTTTTAATAGTATTTATACGATTAACATGGATCCTATTTTGTGTGATGTTATGAAGCAGCGTCACGCGTCAGCATCCTTCCCCTTTGTTAGCGGTGATGTATTTACTAGCGGCCGCTGAATGTGCCATTGTTTTACCAATGATTCGACTGGGCTCAGTTTCTTCCTGCTGAAAAAGTTCAAGGTACAAACTTTGTGAATTCCTTTTGGGAAACGTGTAGAATTGACAATGTATTTTTTTGGACTTTTGACCATTTTAGGCAAATCTTTGTGGCATAAAATCCCATAATGACTCTCCTACACATTCTAAGAGTATGAAGGCAAACAAACCAACACAACGGTTTATCTTCACGTCTAAAATAGCATCATAGCCAACACAGCCACAAACCATTTGCAGAAGCAAAGGAAACATTCGCTCTCAACAGCTTGTGTGTTCACGGCAGTTAATTTTCCATAACGAAGTTTTTCTGTGATGTAACCGAACATGGTCTCTGGCCAAAATCAGCTTCAGTGTGTGAGCAAATAAGCTCAACAAGGCTTAGCTTGTTCGACGCAAAGTGGTGCATTACAGCAACGGTTCTTGCTGTTTATCCTAATTTACCTTGCTTTGCAAAAAAACTACATCCCTTGTTACCTCAAAATCAAAAAAGACTGGTTCGTGTAACAGCCAAGGTCAAAAATTAAACCAGTGTAAAGAAAGTGTGAACCAAAATCTGAAATCAAGATTCACTCTGAATTTAATTAGTTTGTTCTTGATTTCAGCCAAAAAGATCGTTTCTTTTATAATTCTGTTCAATTTTCTTAAACTTGCTCTGCTTTTTTAATGTCTTGAAATGTGTCGGATATTCTTTTGATGTTAGACTAGATCAGATAAGCTGGAGATTGTGTTCCGTACCCGCCTGCATGTACTTCTCAAGCTGTTCTCTTCTCTGGTCGACCTCAGCTGGTGTGAGCGTGAAGATCTTCTTTGGTGGAAAAGCAGGAACCACGTTATTCCCATATTCTTTTTTTATCTGCAACAGTAAAAAAAAAAAAAGATTATAATTTGTAGTTCTTATTACAGTTTCTAATTAGAATAATATCAATACTGCTGTTCCGTCACTGGTTTGCTAATGAGTGCATTTCATTTTCCTTCAACTTCAAGTTCAAGTTCTGTAAGGCGCTTTTGTATATAAATATATATACAGAAAAAAATGTGTACTTTTATATATAATATTTAGTTATACATTAAAAATTTAAATTAACAAGTACATTTAAAAAAAAAACTTTATATGATTTCAGTATTTTATTTTTTTTAAATGCAATGTAATGTAAATGTAAAATATACATATACTATTTTTTTTTTTTTTTTTTGCTGTATTCTCCAAGGGTTAACTAGATGTGACAATCTCTACAATTGCATCAACTGATCCCACTGTAATAGGTGCTTAACTCCCTGTCACGTAGCAACCATGGCTGTGCAAAAACAAAACATGGTTTAGATGATGAGATCACTGGAGATTTCTCAGAGTCCGTGAAGAGGAGAATGATTTTCAAGAGATGTTGAATCCAACCATCTCACGTAATAAAAATATTTTCAAGGTTAACTTGCAAGGACAAACTTACAGGAAGTGGCGCAACTGACTCAGCGGTGCGATAAAATCCAGTTTATTAAACGGATTGAACAGAATGTTAGCTTGAACAGAAAACATGTCCCATAACGATGACCATCGGATAAACATATGATTAATACGTATATTAAAATCATAGAAACGTTTCAGAGATGAACAGAATGTCAAGGTCAATGGATATCTCACACAGGGCATCTTTAATAAAAATCTGATCATGAGAAGGAATGTTCCATAATTCAGAGAAGATTCAATGATGACTACCCTTTTCTTAAAGAACAAATCTTTCATACCTGTTCATGAAGTCCCAGAAGCTGACTGTAACGCACTCGACAATGCAGAACACCATTCACATGGATGCTGTAAGCCTGGGTAAAAAAACGAAAACACCACAGTACACAGATTACCAATTACACTGGAAACTCACTGAGTATGTGTTTTATTCGAGGGATGGAAGGATGGATAGATGGAGAATAAAACAATTTCAAAGAGAAAATAAATATACAGAGAGGAAATTAGACATATCTATTTTCAATCCTTTTTTTTTTTTATTTTAAAGAGATAGATAGATAGACAGACAGACAGACAGACAGACAGACAGACAATAAAGACCATGAAAAAACATTAACAGCTTTTATAACAAGGGACCAAGCCATTTCTAAGTTAAAAGTAACTTCTGCAAGAAATATTGTTTGGAGCTTAAGGAACTGGATGCATTCTTGCACTATTGTCTTGCACTTCCTAAATAAATTCATCACAGATTAAGTGTTTGACATCTTAAGTGTTGAACGGGAAACACGAGATAATTCTAAGATGATTTCTGATAGAAAACAATAGCTGAGTGAGCTAAACAATGTAATCTACAACTGATAAGTGTGTGTAAAACACCACCAAAAACAGTGCATTTTTACTAAAAAGATTTTAAAGACAAACTAAAAAACACCACTGAAGCAGAAAAGCTCCGTCATCACATGAAATAGAGGAATGAGAAAGTGGCTCGGCAGGAAGTGTGAGCCATACTTGTTCTGACCTTAGGCGCGAACAGGAAGTCTGCCCTTTCAATCGCAACCTCTTGGTTTGTGTGGCTTTTCTGCAAAGTTGCAAATTCCATGACGTGTTTTGTTCCTAATTCACACCATATTGTTCATTTTAGACTGCAAATCAACTATGAAATTGGTCAGTCCTTAGACAATCGTCGTGATGGCTTTGAAAACTCTGAGGTCTTGAACTACTACGAACTTGTGGTCCCATGCAAAGACAAACCCAGTAATTCTAATGCTTTCCTGTAATACTGAAAGTGATTTAAGAGAATAACAACACTAGCGAACATAACACACAATCAAACAACAAACAATCTACTAAAAATAGTAAAGTCGGTCAGCACAACAAAAAGGCTGAAGAAATCGAGCCATCGAACAAACTACAAATCAACAAGTCTTCAGTTAACAGACTTTTGGTTTCTAACGGTTTGTGGGGGTCTCTGGCCTAAAACCCAAAAAGAAATTCTGAGAACGCTATTCTCTCACTGACATTGATTAACATCCCGTCTTTAGCCTTAAATGCAGATTTTCCTGGTCATTGTTCCATTGTTGTTATTCACAAAGTGGTGTGGTGTGACAGGATTGGTGTAAAACCATATTAACTACTTTAGAAGGCCGAGACACACACACACACACACACACACACACA
>CM051505.1:1905049-1963158 GCA_028031935.1 Paedocypris micromegethes
AAAAAAAAAAAAACAAACAAGTCTCAACTCTGGCAAGTCTCACCTGTTGTCGCTCAAGTTTTTTGGCCAACTTCTTGACGGCAGCGGGATCGTCCACTTGAATATGTTCTGGTAATCTTTTCACTACTAACAGAAAAACAATGAAAGACATGAACAAAACAATCACATTAAACTATGGAATATTTTTTCCAGAAAAAATTTGTATGAGATGCCTTAAACATGCAGAAACAGACAAAACTCAACTGCAAATGCAAATGCGGTTACAGAACCTGCCAATCAGCATCATTGGGCGGGTCAGCTGTGAATGAACGAGCTGATGAATGATTAGTTTTAAAATGTGTACAACTATGAATCACCTTAAATAATCTGAAATCTTCAAAAAGTTTTGTTTGAAATGAGGGAGATGGAGTGTAGACTCTGAGCAGACATGACAACAAAATGAACAATGGATAGATGATATTTGGTAAAACAGGGGAAATTGAGAAGGTTTGAATGCTCAACAAATGGATGACAGATTATAATTTGTGGGCATTTTAATTAGTAAAATCAGTCCAATCAGACGCCTTCGAGACTGCCCGATCACTGTGACCTCACATATTGAGTTCTGCATATTGAGTCTCGTGTATAGATTTTGTCCATTTCTGCACGTTGACGATGAACATGGCTCTATACTAAACACTGTCAAGAATGTTTGTACCTGGTTGTTGCTCGCTAGGCAGGGTTTTAGATTTACAGGCGGAAGACGGTCCCACTTCCTTCTTGCCCTGTTTGGACTGTCTCTCTGAGTCTTGTTTGGCTCGCCGCTCAGCTCGCAGCTCTGCTTTGGTTTTTGCAGGCTTCTCAGCAGCCAGTGGGGTTTCAGAAACTGATGTGGTGGCAGCCTGAATTGCAGCTGAGAAGAAAAAAATGGGCAATGAATAAAAATCAACAAGTAACATCTTCATCCAGCTCATGAAGATGTTGCATGTGGCCTCTCTTTTATTTACTTAGTAATTGTAATCAATTTTGTAGAAGTTTGGGAAAAAAAAACGTTTTTTTTTAAGTTTTTTTATTTTTGCTGAACAAAAAAACATGTTGAAAACAAAAAAGAGTGAAGCAGAAAAAAAATGAAGAACGGGGTGATGAGTATAGGGCAAATATAGAGAATAAAAAATACCAAAAAAAGTGGAATAGGAAATGGAAGAGAGGGAAAACATTAAGACAGTGACAGAGAGAGATACAGAGACAGAGACTATGTGTTTTTTAGTCAACAGGTGTAAATTAACTGTGTGTGTGTGTTCAAGTTCAGGTTCTGAGCATTTGTAAGGCGCTTTTCACAGTTATAACTGTCTCAAAGCGCACGTGTGAATATGTAAGAGAAATGTTGCTTTTTATTAATTTGATCGTCTGGTTGTTGGTGTTGTAAATGGCTATGATTATGACAAGACAAAGACCAGTGAGCAAGCACATATGCGACAGTGGCCAGGTAAAAAAAACCTCTCTAACAAGGAAAAAACATTGGTGTGTGTGTGTGTTAGGCTGGTTATCAATTGACTGTCTGAACAGAAAGCCAGAAGTTGTGATCCAGACATCAATTTGAGTGATAATAATAATCGAATATTAATATCAAATTGTATAAGGCAGATTATTACAAGTTAAAATGGTCAAAAATTAAATCCAAAATTGTCTATTAACACTCATTATGCTGAGAGAGTATTACAAGCACAAGGTGATACTGATGAAAAATATACCACAAATAAACATCAGCATTCACCAACAAAATCAGTTCAACAAACAATAATCAAATTCAAACTAAAGACAATCTGTAAATAACGCAATGTATAAATGTACAATAATTGTTGCGTAAAATACAGTACCTTTATCTGCTGGGCTCTGTGACACCGGCTTTGAAGAATTTGTAACAGTCGATTTCTCTTTTTCTAGAGGCTCGTCATCCTTCTTGCTTTTCTTCTGCTGCTTCTTTTCTTTCCTAAGACGTTGCTTTTCTTCTTTGGTCAGATCTTTCCCTTCAGTCTAGAGACAAACCAGAAAGAAAAAATAAACACTAAAAAGAAAATTAACACAAACATGAATTAAAGCCATGAAAATATTTTTTTGTCTCGATCAGACAATGTCTTACTGGCAAAGAAAATGAATAGACGCTAACGTTACACATTAATGTGAATTTGAAAGTACTTTTCACTGACCTTCGCACGTGCAATTTCCTGCAACCTTTCGTCGCCGTCTGTGGCACAAAAATACATTTGTATAAGAGTTAAAAAATGTTGCATGATTTAACTTGGATCTATATTTTGCGAGATACGATGGCGAACGTCAACGAAGCCAAATGTGTTCAGTATAGCTGACATTTGAGAACATGATAGCATTTAAGTGTAATCTTGATCCAAACTAGCAGAAAGCTTACGAGAGAACGAAGCAGACTACCATACACGTTCATTTTTATTTATTTTACACATTTATTGTTTTCAAAAGCCTAAAACATGGAATGTCAATTACACTGTAGTGTTAACTCAGCAGATAACAAATCAACTATCTACATCTTAAGCAACAAACATATGTGCTTTTCACCTACAAAGTTGTTTTTTATATTAAGTATTAAGTATGTTTTTGTTACCACTCATGTACATATATTGCATCGATGTTAATTACCAGTAGCGTGACTGATGCTGACATTCTCTGTCCATTTCGTGTCCGCCATGTTTCATTTATCCGTGACGTGACTTCTCTCTCGACAGTGGCGTGATTAGAAGATAGAGACAAGGTGCTGCCCTCTATCGGTGGCGGTGGGGACGAAATTCTACTTACGTACATAATGAACATCAATTCACTTAAAAAATAAAACTATAGTTGTACATATTGTACATTGAAATGTGAAATTAGAAATATAGTAATTGTACATTTGTGGCATTCATTTATACAAAATAAGCATGCAAGGGTTAAAATCATAAAATATGTTTTTCATAAACATAATTTTAATAATAGCTGAAAAACGTATGCTTAAAGATTGTAAACTTGACAAATAGAAAAACGTGTCTCCCTTTACAGTCGAAGAATGAAAATCTCCGTGGCGACGCAACATAACAGGAAACGCGTCACGGTGACGTCTGGTTCACCTTTATATTTTAGAAAAAACCCGTATCGTTTTCGCTAACTTTTTACTTAAACGTGAACAAAATAACTGCTAGACTGCATTTAGCTGAATGTCAGAACGTTTTCCTTATATGTTAAAAAGGAAAGCATTGTGTAGTGCTAAAAGCCAAGTGTTTCATTATTTTGATGACGTTTGCGATTTTTTTTTCTTGCGTCGCTGTGTAATCTAATACTGCTTGTGTTGACGTTTGAGTTTTTCAAATGTAATTATATTTATTTTTTATAAAGTGTCTTTCAATATTTTATAGGCTTGTTACCTCGCGTGTTTTGCCGGTGTTAGTAATAAACACAAAAAGAGCGAACAAAAGCGGTTTGTCAGAAGTGGGATTCGAACCCACGCCTCCAGAGGAGACTGCGACCTGAACGCAGCGCCTTAGACCGCTCGGCCATCCTGACATGAAGTATCAAATAAAACAATATTTGCAGTAAATGTTTTCAAATATAGAAATATGATCTAAATGTCAAACAGGCTGAACATGTTCATATGCTTTATGAAATAAACATGTTATAACATATGTTTTTGACCCTGGAGTGTTGAGTCCCCTACACATCCTCAGTGTTGTGATGGAGCCAGTCACAGCATTCTTTGGTCTGAAAGCCACATACACAAGCCGTGATCACTGGTTATCGTCTAACACAATATGAGTATATTATGCATAGATTGATCATTTCTATTAATTCTGGTTGTTTTAAAATAGCAAACCAAAATAGGAACCCGAAATAAAGTAAAGGAATTATTTTTGATTCATATTGATATTTAAAATGTCTGCATTGTAAAATAAAAAAGCACACAATTTGCATTTTGTTTTTCTGCGCAAAACAATTAACAAAGGTGTCATAACACAGTATCGCTGCCTTAGCTGCCTTATAATATTGCAGCACTTTATAAATCATTTGGTATTATTTAAAATATTTGTTCACAACTTTAACCACTTCCCTGTGTGATTATACAGTAATCACTTTATTATACAGTACACACAGTACATGTTTTAATTAGTATTTAATTAAACAAGCTCAGTCAGCATTTTTCTTCAAAGACGTGAACCAAAAAATGTCTTTAGATGTATTTGGAAAACTAAAGTGTTCTCGTTATTTACCTCATAATTTATTAAATATTATAAAATGTGAAAAAAAAAAAAATACAATATACTTTGTCTTTATTGTGTAATATGCAAAAAATATGTAGACTTTTTATTTAAAATAATAAACACAAAAGAAAATCTTTATTTGTTTTTATTATTCAAACTCAAGCACAAAATTATTGTTCATGAAAATACATGACGTTTTAAGACAACAACTGCACACTCGAGTAAGTCGGCTGTATTCACGACGCAGTAGCTGGTTGAAGGGGACCAAACCTCGCAGAAACACCTGACTTGGTTCCATTTGACCAGCCACAGCAAGGCGTGCAGCTTTAGTAAGAGAGACTGGAAGGAATCGGGGGAAGGAAGTCTATCAGAAACGTTTGGACAGTGCCAAGAATTGATCCTGCTTACCTGTTGAGAAGACATAGAAAAACAACTAAATAAAAATGAAGGCAAACTGACCAGGTCTGGACTGATTTGTTGCTGTTGGCCAATAAATGAAAGTAAAAACAATGCATTCATTATTGAACCTTTCTACCCTCGTATTTTTTAAGTTAAAGTACAACATTTGACGTGCACGCGGCTTGATGGATTACTGAGCAGCTGCGTTGTGTCAATCTGTCCTGGCTCTGTGGGTCAGCAGCAGATGATCAGGCCCAGAGCACGTGCCCAGATTAACACCACATTTAAGACCATTTTATAGTTTAATAGTATTTATAGAAATTCAAGAATATTTAGTGTTTTCTTATCCAAATGAGGTTGTTCAACAGCATCCGATGACGGAATCCCATTGAAGCCACACACTTCCTTACATTCCATAACTTGACTATTCATATGGGCATATAAGGAAGCATGTCGCCACAAAGGGCTGATCAGATTCACGGGAATAAATGACTGATGGTATGAACCTATATTATCTTTAAACATGAAGGTTAGTATATAATGAGGAAAACAGCGTGCAGACCTCACCTTTGTCACTTTGATCCTCTTTTTTTTCGTCTTTAAGTTTGCATTGTGATTTCCAGTTTGGATTTGAGAAGGCTCAGACTCAGTCTAGCAAGAAAGGACTAGCACTAGCACTCCATCACTGTACTTAATGCCACAGGCCGGCATTTTTCTAGCTGACCCTTGAAATAAAACAGTACTCCCCCCTCCCCTTTTTTAACATGTTCTAGATATAAAAGCCTGAGTACGGTACATCAAAGCCAGGCCTAACACCTCAAGTGAAAATTTTGTCGAACACTAAAACCTCTGTTTCCTTTCAGTTGCATGTCAGAGGTGTAAAAACCTCCCATTTGTTCCCCAGAAAAAAAAAATGTCATGAACATCTCAGTAAAATACATACATACAGTATACTGTATATAAAACTGATTATTTAGATGATTTTAAGTGACCAATAATATATTGTGCCACTTTCTTAGCTGAAAACCCTACAGAAACAAACAAAAAACAACTATCAATTATAAATACCTTCCATGATCTGCTATAAATGATCCTGAATCTAAATCAGGTTTGGAGAAGAAGATTCCAGTCCAGCAGCAAAGCAATAAAGGAAGAAATCCCCCCACACTTCTCTTTCTGCCGAGTGCTAGTGTACGGTCCTCTGTGCTTGACTGCTGAAGTCTGCCCGGACATGGCCACATGCTCCCGGCTTGGGTCCCTTATACTCCCCCCTCTGCCCCTGAGGTTGCCCACCTGTCGGTGTCCTTTAGGAGCCCGGGCCTCTCCTATGCCTCCTGTCCCACCCAATCAGGGCCGTGACAGGGGCGAGCAAGTCTGTGAAATCACACCTCTCAGCTGTTCACACTCACCTCGAGACACCCTACACCCACTGCTCCCCGTTTTACACCGCATTTCAATAGGTTCTTTAAGCTATTGCGAAGAAATTAAAACACATTAGAGCCAACACAAGGGATTTTTGGAGATCAAACTAGAAGTATTACTTTGGGTTCGAGATCTGGACTAAAATATACTGTATTTCTACTCCAACTCAAAGAGTTACATTTCAAGTTTCCATTTAAATTTCATTCAAAGTGAAATGTTGCATTTTTTTGCATAGATTGTTAATATTTCAACAACGTTTTAACTTTAAATGTGCAATCAACGTCAAAATAAGTTTTATTCTTAGGAAAACTGGGTTGTATACTAGTATGTTTGTGGATATATAGGCTCATATTATAAAATAGTATACATGGAAGACATATACTGCATTTATATTTGAGAAAAATATATATATAGAATAAATGTATATGCATATAATGTATATATTTTATATATTTTTATTATATATTTATTTTATGCAAAATTACGATACTGTACTTATTTAAAGAAGACATTGGGGGAAAAAAAACATGGAAAGTGATTCAACTGTTTGACATTTTTGGGTAATAAATTGTAAAAAGTATTAGTTATTTTTAAAAGAATAATATTTGAACACAAGATTTTTGGATATCGGAAATACTATGATAAATATCAATCTTAAAATTTAATCTTTTTGTGCATTTGTGTGTATTGTATTTTAACAAGCGTTATAGAGAGGAAATGAAAAGGAAAAGAAAATTATAGAATAAAACTTTTATTGTCAGAGTGAATTTTATTTCAAGAGAGTGAACTTGAAACAGAAAAAAAAAGAGGACTTGATAAATAATAAAAGCAAAATATAAAAATAGTAACATAGAAACAAATGCATATATTCCTGCAGTGGTTATAAAAACTATCTATAACTCGCATAATATTTACATAAATTAGAAATATTCCTTTTTTAGGTTTCACTTTCTGTCATTATTCAGGACTTATTTCCATTCAGAATTACCAAAATTACGAAGAAAGCGGGAGCGAACCGGGGACATTTTCTTCTTTGACAAGCACGCCAGTAGCCCTGAAGTCAGCACCTGTGTTCTAAAAGCAGCCCGGGCAACAGGAGACCCGGCCCTATTCACAGAGACCCTGAGCCAGAGATGAAACCCAACACCCTGCGCCCTTTTAACAGTGTGGAGCTTCCACAAATAGCCGCAACTATGCCACTGCTCCGCTACAGCGCCGTTTATGCCCAACAATTAGGATTTCCTTTTGCTGCACATGACAGTGACAAACTGAACATGTCAGCTGTATTACAGGTGCGGCCTTTTGGTCCACATGCTCCGGTCTAAATCCTGTGAAATAAACGTGTTCCATTAAAAATGGACGGGTTTGTGTGCGATTTGAAGAAGTCTAGAAAAAAGACATCTGATGATTGGAATCCACATTTGAGGAAGACTAATGCTCTCTGGAAATATGCTGGATAATCAGTAAAAAAGGAAAGAGACTGCGTTTTAGAAGTACATAAGATCACAGGTTTATTTTTAACTTCAGTAGTCAAACCGGGCCCCACCGCGCTAATAACTTTGTTCCTTTCTGTCAGTAGCATTTGCCAAACAGTGTCCAAGTTTGTACCAAGAGGTCAAACTGATCGCTTTTTCCAGAGACTGATACCTATATAATTTTTTATATAGGTTCGCTGATTCGCTGTCTTGCTCCTAAACAAACGGACATTTAATGTTTAATTTTTAATATTCTAACAGTTCAATTACCATAGCAAGGTTCAGACTGTTAAGTACGGTACACACTTTTATAATAAATGACATTATGAAATGAAGAACACTTAATAATTGCCTAAAATTATAACATATATACATGTAATAAAATGCATATGTGTGTGTTATTATTTACAAGTGCTGTAAATATGTACAGTATATATTAATATTATATATATATATATATATACACTGTATATATCAATTATATACAGTATATATAAAAACACTTTGAACACAATACTTTAATTTTCTTTTTGAAATGATCTCTACAGAATTATAGAATTATTATAGTTAGTACAGAATTATAGTTAGTAATAATTTGGATAAGCGAACAGGTCTCTGTCTTTCTTTAGGTAACAGTTGCTGTGCCTGAGATTGACACAGCTGTTCCTGAGAGAGATGAAAATAGCAAAGTTCAAAGGTCAGTCGCATTTCAATTGATGGCAAAACAGGTGTCAGGAATAGAGAGGTAAACCTTTTCCACACTCGGTGGATTCATAAAATGCCATTAAAGCATTTAAAGTTACAGTTTGTAGGAGATTGTTTGGGGAGATTTAAACGGCCACTTTAGACTTTGCTCAATTTTGTAGGATAATCTCTGATTCACTGTGTGTCTGTGTAAAGATTGGTTGCTTTTTTTTTTACTTTACGCTTCAAACCACATGTGCTGTTTTAACAATTACTAGCCAGGTTTAATCCAACGATAGACCAAATGGTGATACGGCAGGAAATGCATCCCTGTTCCCATCCTGTCACTCGTCATATAAAGCTACATGAAACAAGTAAGGTGTTAAAATGGGATATGTGTTGGTTTAGCATGGTGAGAGAAGACTCATTGAAAAGTGACGAGAGAGAGTTGGTGGTCTGGGTTTGGGTGACTGGGTCAAGACTTTTATATTCCCAGTGAATGACAACCGACCAAAGGAAAAGAAGTGTGAGAGGACACAGATATCTACACGCACTGGACACACTCACAGAAGCGGAAATCATTTTCCATTCATTTTGAAAAGTAATGTCTACAAATACTGTAAAAAGAAAATAGAAATGAGAAACTAATTTGAAACATCATAAATGATCATATACAATTTTTTCAGAAATAAGAATTTGTGTGCGTGTTTGTCAATTTTTGAGAACAAGATTGACATCGGACAAGCACAAACGTCAAAAACTAAAAACAGTATGAAATTCTTTTATTACATTATATTAATGTGGCACATTTTTTACTTACAAAAAAAGCATTCGTATACATTGTATGTGCGCTGTGTACATGTATACATTTCATGAGAAAAAGACAGATTTTTTTTTAGATAAATACAATTCAAGTACGCACAAAATGAATATATTAACCATAGATGTTTGTCAAAATAAACTAAAACAAGCAAATAAAGAAAAACATTTACTTAGAATAAATGAAGTTCTGTACAGTATAATAATTGTTGACAGAAATAAGGTATTCAGCATGAAAAATTATTTTAACAAGATTCTTAACAATGGTGGGTTTACTCCAATACAAAAATTGTAAAAACGTCAAGGATCTGCCTAAGAAGAAAAAAAAATCAATGAATGAAATCTAAGAGAGACGTGGAGAGGATACAATGAAGAACGTAGCCTTGACAATATATTCAACCCTCAGGCAGCGTGAGCACATGTGTGTTCCTAATGTGCTCATATATTCAGAGACTGTGACCTTTATGTGAGAAGTCTTCATACAATAATATACTGATTGTTATTTTTTATTGTATATTGTAATTTAAAGCTTATCCATGATTCATATTCACAAATTTAATTCACCTATGTCAGAAAAAAGAGGTTGGTGTTTGCAAAGAACAGAACATGCATTTAGTAATATCCAGATTTTTATAAAAAAGAATTAATTAAGTCAATTTTAAGCTTTTTCCACATTAAAAGACCCTACCTAAGATGTTCATTTATGATAAAAATGGTAATTGTTTATATTTAATTAACCGAGATTGACACAAATTTTAAATGATATGGAGTAACAATTAGAATACACACATAGAAATTACGTGACATAACTACGGTAGTCAACTTTAAAACATTTTTTAAATTGTGATAAAAATAAGACGCCATCCTTGCCTCTTCCGGTTTAATGAAACACAAGATGGCGGCGCCCATACAAACCACACCAGGAATACCAGGCTTATTTTAAGAAGCTAAATGTATCTTAGGAAACGAAATTAACGATGCTCCGAAGGTCAAAATGTTCGTGTTTCTGATATATCATTAAATTTGCTCGACATTTCTTACAATGTTGGTTTTGATAAGAAGTTGTTTTTTGCGCTGATTATAGCGTGCCGGAGTATAGAATGTGCCCTCTTCGCCATCCGTTTAAAATAATGTTTTAAAAACGACAAAAAGGACATAGTGTAGAATGCGGTGTGTGAAAGCGCTGCAGCTCACCCTTGCGGTCATCAAACCCGATGCCGTGGCTCATCCGCTCATTCTCGAGGTGAGATCGGCTCATTCTCGCCTTTCAATGAATGTTACAACTTTTTGGAAACTTAAAACCTTACTTTGGAAGTAAAAAGTGTGCGTGTGTACATTTATATGTATATGTGTGAATATATACGTGTATGTATATGTCAACAACAATATATTTAAAAAATAAATTGTTGTGCACACAAACAGGGGAGCCCCTAGAAGTTTCAGACCCCATGAAAACATTTTGTGATTGGCCCAATATCTGGTCTCTGGGGGCCCCCAGAATTGTCCTAACTTTCCTCCCTTAACGGTGCCGCATCACTCAATACATCCAAATTTATGTAACCTGTGTTTGCTGTAAGGCTTTTTTAGTGTGACAAAAATAACACCTGGAGACGTAATAAAACCATTTCTCACTGCAGACTGTCCATGTGACTAATAACCTAATCTGTTGCCCCTCCCCCACCCTTTAGTTAAAATACAAGAAGTGTGTTTATAATAACATAATAACAATAAAAATCAATACGAGTCTGGAAAATAGGTGAGTGAGAGTGTGAATGTGTGTCCCGCTTTTTGATTGGTTGGCCAACTATCCAGCGTGTTTCTCCTGCCTTCAAAACCAGAGTTGCTGCTCCAGATCTCGTGACCCTGAAATGGAAAAAGCGATTCATGAAATGGACGGATGTAATCTTTCATACTCATCCTATTGAAATGTCTCCTTTACCTCTAGGCTCTTCATCAAAAGATCCAAGAAAACTTCATTATCATAAAAAAGAAAGATCTGCTGTGGACAACTGAAGACTCGGAAAGGTTTTACGCTGAGCACTCAGGTATAAAAAGATGCGTTTTTGCCTTGGAAAGGGAACCGAGAGCATATATGGACTATAATGGTGTTCTGACACAGACTGAGGTGGAATATGTTTGTGGGTGTTATTGTTTCGTCTGAGTCAGACAAGAGGCTTCACACGGCCTGAAGACGTAATGTTTGGACAGCACAGAGTGTTAGTCAGCCTCATCTCATCACATTTTACATTCAGATATGAGCAGCTGCCGCGCATTCAAATGTCAGTGTTATGCATTCATAACAACAAACCAGATAAATCTGCTGCAGAAACCAAAACATCACCCTTGCTGGAATCTGACTGTACACAGAAAAACAATGGTTTAAAGTTCAAAGTTAGAAATGATTTATTAAGCACCAATTTATTAACAATTTATTAAGATGTTCTGTTTTTGCTTCACAGGGAGGTTTTTCTACCAGAGACTTGTTGAGTTTATGTCAAGGTAAATGATGGCCTTTTTGTTATATGTATATATTTGTATACAGTATGTAAGTATATATATTTATATTCGTATAAATCTACACATTGGCATATATACAGATATATATCTCAGATAAGTGGTTGTAAACAAGGGTATTCCCCCAAAAATCACATTTAAAAGTCAATTGATATAACGAAGAAGAAAAAAAAAACTAAATCCATTACCGCAAAATTTTAATATTGATTTGTTTTTGTTTTTCCTTTGCTTCTATCAATAATGGAAAATATTGTCAGTTTTGTGCATAAGTTGGTGTGTTCGGTGTATTGCGTTTGTATTTTACTAATCTAGTAATTTAGGCAAATATTTTGGATTAAATAAAATTGTCTGTGGAACTTTTTTTATATATATAGTTTTAATGCTTTATATTTTAAAGTTTGTTTTTATTGTAAGCGTCTTCACTTCATTACTGCACTTCATTACAGTCAATCACTGATCCGTACCAACACACCAACCATATTTTACAAAGGAATTTAACCCAAAATCTTGATGTTGCGAACAACAGTTTTACTGATTATGAAAAAGGAAAAGCTTCTTTATATTGTTTTTCATTATAGTTCTGTACAACTGGAAAAATGTGAAGAAACGTTGTTCATTTTTTATTAATTAAGCGTTTTAAAATGTGTCAAACTTGATTTATGTCTATATTACCATAATTTAGATTTGTAAGAGTCTCTAAAATTTGATTTTATTTGTCACGTACCGAATCACACACAACATGTAGTAAAATGCTTTTTTTTGAGAACTGATAATATAGACAACATATATTATCCCATAATATAAAATGGGCTAAAAGAAGAATTTCATTGAAACAGAATGGAGAAAACAAAAGACGATGATAAAGCAAGGAAAGAAATATAAACCTTGAATAAATGTAATTATATACAAAGACTTATTTCACACACGCACACACACACACACACACGCACGCACGCACGCACGCACGCACACACACACACACACACACACACACACACACACACACACTACCTCAAAAGAAAGATATGGATAAGCTATTTAAATGTTTTAATAAAGCCACAAAAATACAAACAATGTACAGTGGCTCTGAAGAGATAATTACAATAAAAACCGAGCTTTATTTATTTCTGGATCTGGGCATCCACAAATTATCTTTGAAATGTGTGAACGGCTGGCCGCACCCCTTCCCCTTGAAGACCATAATTAATGCAGAGATATAATCTCTGGTCTTTGTAAGCTAGACATTAGTGTGTTTTTAATGTAGAGAGCGGCCGGGGTTACACACCAAAACCAGTGTTACCATGACACCCCGTCCGCTGTCTGCGGAAGATGAAACATTAGTGGGGTGCTTGATCCTGGCTTGATAAAGAACCAGCGTCAGCTTTTAGTACCACTTTAAGGCACGGCCATTTGTCTCCTTTTCTGTGATTATGTCAAAGTAAAGGTTTGTATCATGATAATCTCTATTCAATATTTCATATTAATCTCTTGAGAGCTCGAGCTCTATTCACTTTTACTCTGATCTGCTCAGTGGTCCTATGAGAGCCTACATCCTGGCCAGAGAAGATGCGGTCAGCGAGTGGAGGAGAATGATGGGCCCAACCAAAGTGTTTAGAGCTCGTTTCACCGCACCTAACAGTCTTCGGGGTCAGTACGGACTGACCGACACCAGAAACACCACGCATGGTTCAGGTAAAACCAAAAAGCTGGATTCTCTCTTTCTAATTTACATATTTATCTTACATACATGAAGATATGCAGTATACACACTCATATATTGTTATGTATAATTTTCACTGTATTATATCTTAAAGTTTTTTTTTACGTCTTGGGAAAAAAAAAAAAAAAAAAAAAAAAAAAAAAAAAAATATATATATATATATATATATATATATATATATATATATTCTATAACTTTGTAAAATCCATATATTATAATAATAATAATAGGTTTTTATGAAACTGGATTGATTGTCAATATTCTTTCAGATTCAATTGAGTCCGCCAGGAGGGAGATTTCCTTTTTCTTCCCCGAGTTTCAATTGGATGATTGGATGAAGGAGGAAGAGCCGAGGCTCAGATCAGGATTTGAAGAACACAACAAGTAGAAGCGATCGCACACTCTCCTGGGACGTGTTACTGAGGTGTCCTTTCAGGAAATTCCTAACCAGATGTTTATCATATGTAAATGAAAACATGATGTGGTGATGTTGTAAAGTGTTTCTTTAATAAATGCATTAATGCTGCTGTCTTTGCTTGACTTAAAATGTTACAAAAGAATGAAAGGGAGTTAAAATTTTTTTTTAAATGTTGCTTTCTTATAACAATAATAAATAACTTTGAACTCCACAATTAACAATTAATATTCACATACATGTATACATATACACTATGAGTGATGTATACTACACATGTAATGTAATCAAACATAAAAAAAGACAACAGTAACAGATTTTGACACCCTTTAATAATAAGAATTATTTAATAACTCTGAATTAAACCTCAGTATTCACTAAAGCAGTAAGCGTTGTTGACAACAGTATCGGAATTACAACAAACTTTAATATTTACACACTGTTTTTCCAGAAGTGCTACTTGCTGCAGACTGTAATAAGGTTTTTCGAAGTCACAGTTTTCATTTAGTCATAACACACAGAACAAGTGTTTGAAATCGACACGTTCCTTGTTTCGAAGTCAAAGGTTTTACACGTCCTGTTTGTGATTCATGTGTACGTTTTTAAAAAGCAAAAAACAGTTCCAAGGCAACGTCAGCGTGGTGATAAGACTGGTGTGTGATGTACAAAAGAGCCCTGATTCTCCAATACAACATCAAAATATGAAGACCGAAAGCATCACTTCCTCTTTTGAAAGAAATCATCCTTTCTTGATTTTTACAAGCGTAGAGTATTTTGCACAAAATAAAAGTCCACTTGTGTGCTTTCAGTTAATGTACAGTAGATCCACTACGTTTCTTTTAGGCATCAGAAAACAAAACCGATGTTAAATAACAGACAAAGACATCATAGTAGTATGTAAAAATAGGCAATATTTAGGCAAAGTGATGTATCTTCAGAAGAAAAGTAAACAATTTCACCATTAAGTTATACTGTTAATCACAAAATGGATTCGCCCTGCTTCTTTGGTCCATGACATCTTCACTAAACCTGTCCAGAAATGCATTTTAGTTCTGTAAACGAATGCATTTATTAAAGTAATCTCATTGATGCACTGGCTCAAGCGTGGTGTTCTTCAGGCCTTCCACTGGTTTCATGACCTCATACGTGGTTTGGGATGTTTCCTTAATCTTCCCGCTCTTGTCCACCTGTCTGATGCTTTGCGTCACAGTGATGGTCACCTGCTTGGTGGACATCCTGTTGTCCTGCCATTTGGTCTGGTGGAAGAGATGATTCAATTAGAGTTTCGAATAAATTGACTTGCAATAATAAAATCAGATGTTATCGGTAATGAATCTTAAAGAAAAATTGCTTAAAAACGCACAATTTCTTCAGTTTGCAGCACACTTCTCCTCTGCACCGTGGTACCAGACGATGACAGCAGGTCCTGCTCCGGAGACGAGAGTCTGGCCAGTTTGGCCGGACTGGTGGAGGCTTTCTTGTCATTCAAGGCCACCTCAGACATGGCGGAACACACTTTCAGATAGGCTTGAGCTGGAGCTGGCAATCCATCGTCAAACAAGTCTGTTACCAGAAAAAAGGGACATTCATTTATAAAACCAAACAGATAATAAGAATTAGAATTTCACAAAATGGTTATATTTTGATCTGTAATTAACAGTATTTAATTCAAAGTATCTAATAATTAAAATATTTATTGTGCAAATGATTTAATATATGCCTGCGATGACACAGTTTTGTACAAAAAGACAAGACGTTGCGCTACATATGCTGCGCTAAGTATTGTAGGTTTAGCCGTAACCATGGCAACAAGAGGCCTGCTCAATGACCAGAGGCTTGCAACACCTCGCTGTTGTTCTGGAAAGATACTATATCACTCAAACTGAACATGGATATACAGCAATAATAACACAATAATTAAAATAAGTGTCCATTCTCACCCAAGTTGGCTGTTTTGTCGGAGGCAAAGCCGCCTTCTGAAGAGTTTTCTGAGGGGATGCTCTGAATGGAGGACAGGGGGAGGTCTGTGTCGGTGCTGGTCAGCCAAGTGGACTCGGTCTCCTTGGTCCAGCTCTCCATATATCTTGGCTCCAACACATCTGTCCTGGAGCCACCACAGCCCATGATCTCAGAAATCCAGTGAGGTCAGTGTAATCTTTGACTGTAGGTCCATCAGAACCAGGTGACAAAACTGATGTCTATATGATGCTCATCACAGCAGGCTTGGTGATCTTTTCTCTGGTCAGAATGAAAACATCCTTCAGGATCATATCGTGAGAAGGAACCCATCAATCCTCTGACGTTAAGAGTTTGATTCTGTGGAAAAGTAGCAAGTTGTATCAAGGATTGTAGTCTTTTAAACACTATACAAACACTTAGCACGTGATTGAAGAAAACAAGGATTGATGGTGAAAAAAATTCTTAATTGCAACAACTGTTATTTTGAGATTTTTTTAGTGGCAAGTAACAAAAAAAACTACAATATTGTATATGTATGCGTGTGTGTCGGTGTCATTGACATATTGTAAACGCGCACACGTATTAAGTCGTGTTGTCTACATTTCGAAAAATCAAAATAAATAAAATACATATATTTCTGATTATCTATTATGCAAATCCGTTATTGCATTCCCGACTGTTTAAGCCCGCACGCAGCGCTGTGATCAGCCCGAGAAGCGCTCGCCACAGCGGGCAGAAGCGCAGTCTGGACTGCCTCTTTGGAGCGACGAGCTGTTGTCATGTGTTGTCGACACAGAATCGTCGCTTCTTGCGGTGGTTTTAGGTTCAAACTATGTACGCGTGTGTCTTTCACTCACCAGACGTTCTGTTCTCCTCAAGAAACCACCATGTATCGCTGATGCTTTATATGACGACCGAGCTAAACACCGAGTGATGACACTCCCCCATCATCTCTCTCTCTCTCTCTCTCTCTCTCTCTCTCTCTCTCTCTCTCTCCTCTCTCTCTCTCTCTCTCTCTCTCTCTCTCTCTCTCTCTCTCTCTCTCTCTCTCTCTCTCTCTCTCTCTCTCTCTCCCTCTCTCCTCTCTCCCTCTCTCCTTCTCCCTCTCTCTCTCCTCTCTCTCTCCCTCTCTCTCTCTCTCTCTCTCTCTCTCTCTCTCTCTCTCTCTCTCTCTCTCTCTCTCTCTCTCTCTCTCTCTCTCTCTCTCTCTCTCTCTCTCTCTCTCTCTCTCTCTCTCTCTCTCTCTCTCTTCTCTCTCTCTCTCTCTCTCTCTCTCTCTCTCTCTCTCCCCCACACACACACAAACGCACCCACATTTTTGTATTTGTGTACAACCACGTGTACAACCACTGAATCCAAGGTTTCTGGTTCACAACCTTAATGTTTAATGCTCTATTATGTAGAAGTATATGTGTGTGTGTGTGTGTGTGTGTGTGTGTGTGTGTGTGTGTGTGTGTGTGTGTGCGTGTGTGCGTGTGTGTGTGTGTGTGTGTGTGTACACATTAACAATTATTAGTATAGTATTAGTTAACAGGTTACTTAAATATCATATGATCGATAAAAAGATCTAACCTTTTAATACAGCGGTGTGTACATTTTAATAATCGTGCCCATGGATGATCCATGGTCTTTAAAAAGTAACTTCCCCTTAGTCAATTTCAGGGTCAAAATCAATATTGTATACGTATTTCTTCCTGATGCAAATTATAAAGACATTCCAGACCACAGTTCTACAATTTAACCCTGTGTAATTTTTTTACACAGAGGGTCAGTTTTAACCTGCATTCTAAATCATATATATAATATACTAAGATTTATCGCTACATTTTTCCCCATCTTTTAGTGATCTTGTTAGATTTCCTTCTCCACAAAATTATTATTTTCAAAGCTTTTAGTTTTAGGTCTTTGGGGCTTTTTTTTTTTTTTACAACATACCACATTTTAAGAATGGTAAAATGTAGCTTAAAAAATAAATTTACAAATCAAAGTTGCTGTGTCACGTTACTATTATTTAGGGACAATAAAACACACATCTTTAATAAGTTAATAATTAATTGAATAATTAATAATTGTGTTGCAAATGTTTCTTGACCCAGAGCTACACAACATTTATTTTTCAATAATTTTTTTTTCTTGGCTACAAAATTTTTACAAATGAACTGCAAAATGTTCATAATATATTTGCAAATACAAATATATTTCTTGCAGTTGTTACACTGCTGGCTGGTGTTTTGTTGGTACTGGTTGAACAGAATCTTCTCTGGGATCAGCAGGTCAGAGTGGGGCGGGGTCTCTGTCTGGTCTGGTTGTTGTGACATTGTTGCTCCATCTTTGGACCGTATTCTCTCTTCTGGAGCTTCTTAACCTCTCCTCTTGATCTCCTCTTCAGTCACAGATGCGTCCGTTTCCTCTGGACAATACAAGTTGTCTTTTTCTTCATAAACCAGCTCATCATTATCACTTTGTTATTCTGTGTTTTTTTTCTTCACTTCCTCGAACAATCCAGATCTTTTGGTAATTGTCGATGTTTTCCTCACTTTTGCATGAAATTGGGAGATCCATATACTTAAGATAGTCAGGAAGATGCAAGACACACACCACAATCTACTATTGTATTGATGTTACTGGTCTAAACATTGCCACTTTTGTTTGTTTTGGGGTGGCTTAATACAGAACATTATTGTAAGATGAGCTGGTTGTCAGTTTCTGCGCAGAAATTCACTTATCGTTTTAGTTTTATTTATCTTTATAGGACTGGGTTGCCACCGACCCTAACATAACCAGTGCTATGTTTTCAGTTAAAGCATTTTTCTTTTTTTCTTGTGTTAAGATAAGTGTTACTGGAAAAGTCCAAAAGCCTTGAAACAATCAACAAAACATTTTTTGTATTTTTTTGCCTTTCAAAATGAAAACGAGTCGCCTCCCCAACAACAACCAAGTACAGTAATTCGAATCTTGAGTGTAAAACCATTTTTCGCCAGAAGGAGGCAGTGCAGGTGCAGTTTTCACCTAACACTGAACATCCAGTCTATAATTACCTTTCACGTGTACAATTTTTAAACAGCTGGAAGAAATTGAGCTTCCAAAATCCCAAGAGCTCCCAAAGCTATTTGTATCTGCTGTTAAAACTTTTGACCCATGTTATCTGTATAATGCTTTTACATTTTTATAGAACAAGAGATCCATTGGCTTTTACTGAACAGAAAGTGTGGTTTTCAAGGGCACAAGTCTGGACTACAAAGTGCACAAGAGTCCTGATGTAGTTAATAGCATAAAATTACAAGGCATGCTTCTCTTGATATCTTCTCCTCACAGCTTTGCTGTATTGTATTTTGCACGCTTCATGCTTGTAATCCATGCAAATGTGGCCTGCTCTTTTAGAAGCACGTCTAAATTGATAAAAGCACAGAGCAGTGATGCATTTGTAAATGAATGGAGATGATTTTAGCTGTTGTTGGTGGTGGTGGTGGTGTGTGTGTGTGTGTGTGTGTGTGTGGGGGGGGTTGGAATAGTACATTTATTTTGCTTTATCATCAAACTAAAATGTGTTTTTTTTTCTTCTTTAACTCTCACGCTTTCCACCAAACACATCAATGTTTTCCGTTCTTAAAGTAACACGATCCTTTCCTCATGTGTCAGCTAAGATTCCCATTAGGCCTGTTCAAGTATCTTTTTTTGGCAAACTGTACACTTCCCTCCTGATTCCACAATTTTTCACTTAGTCAAGCCAAGGCCAGTCAGCCTGGGATTGGAAGTTAAATCCACCTCATCCATCACAGACAGACCTGGAGCCGTCAACACATACAGTGAGGAAATAAGAAAACGATCGGTCAAGTTAAATATACTAAAGAAGGTTATTAAAGTGTTACAATTAACGTAATTTAAATATGAAATAGATGACCAAAACAATAGTAAAATACAGTACAATGGTATTTCAGTAATTTAGTTAGTTATTATATGACATGAAAATAAAAAAGTATGAAATATAATACACACACACACACACACACACACACACAGGCCCAGTTGTAAAATGTACGACTCACACTGCTTTATATTTACTGTATGTTTATATCCCGTGCGCAGGAAACTTTGAGGATGCACTATTCATGATGATTTTCACTATTTAATCTTGAACACGGAAATTTAAAGAAAAGTACATTTATTTTTAAAGTCATATTTGTTTATACTTAAACAGCATGCAAATAAGAGCGTAAAGTTTGCCAAGTGCCATTTAACTATTAACTAATGCAGGAAAAGTCTATACGCTACAATTAGAGATTGTTCAAGTTCAGTGCATTTTGCATTCTATTAAATGAATCGGAATTTATTTAGAGATTGCAATGAAATTAATATAGATTGCAAGCATCCATGTCATATACTGTATAGAAATACAATACATAAGACCTAATCACAACGGATCCACATCATTTTGCCTATCATCACAAGTAGAGTTCAGCTAAAAATCCAGTTAAGCGCTTTAGGTGAAGCACCCAAGATTTTCATAGGCAATTTTGACACATTCTCTGACAAATTTTCAGGATCCTCTTCCAGCTCTCGACACGAGCAGACATGTTTTCTCCACCCTCTCCGGCTCTGCCATCTATCGCTGAAGGCTTTTGTCTATTCTTTTTCAAATCTCTGCTGGTTTTGCTTTCAAAGGAATGTGGAGTTTTTAAAAAGACGTACGGACAACATTGGAAAGCAGAGTGATTGTCGACTGGCTCTGACTGTTTTCTGCAAGACTAGGAGATGTCCACACTTCTCCACATTGTCAAGTTCAAGTTCTGAGCATTTGTAAGGCGCTTTTCACAGTTTTAACTGTCTCAAAGCGCACGTGTGAATATATAAGAGAATTTTTGCTTTTTATTCATTTGATTGTCTGGTTGTTGGTGTTTAAGTAAATGGCTGTGATTATCAATAAGACAAAGACAAAGACAAAGACAAAGACATAGACATAGACATAGACATAGACATAGACATAGACATAGACATAGACATAGACATAGACATAGACAAAGACAAAGACAAAAACCGAGACCGAGACCGAGACCGAGACCAAGACCAAGACCAGTGAGCAAGCACATATGCGACAGTGGCCAGGTAAAAAAAACCTCTCTAATGAGGATAAAACCCTGGGGAGGACCCGGCTCACTGGTGCCAGTCTCCATTGTCAGGAATGATTGCCCAGCGACTATCATGAGTGATTATGATTAGGAAACTAACCATGAATCTGGAATTATTTTATTGGCTCTGAATTGTATCTATAATCCACCCCCCTCCCTCCCTAGCTGGTGAACGGATAATCAGCTCGGGCTTCTCTTCCAAGGCCATCCTTGCTGTCTCTTATGTCTGCAAGGTGACTGACTCACAATACTCGACACATTCTGATAAGGGTTTGCTCTCAACTTTTTCTGTCACATTCCTCATGTGTAACAAGACAAACAGTTTCCAGCGCACGTTCCCGTGCGTAAAATGTAACCTTGTATGTCTGCAACTCAAGAAACATTTCCCTGCATGTAATGTGTATGTGAGAAATAAAATCTGAATCTGAAATTGTACTGACAGGATATTGTACCCTTCAACACATGTACATTTGCAGACTTCTGAAACTTCTGGCTGTGCTTATAATCCAGTCATGCAGCGTCTTTAACTGTGGAGGCAGAATCAATGGAATTCATTAAAGCGTGATGGCCCTGTTGATGGAGCCTTTGTCCGCTTCGTGCTACAGTAAATGAAATGTGAAAAGCTTATTTAAAAACGCTGACCCTGGCACTAAGGACTGACTAAGGATTTGACAGGAATGAAAGGACTTGGCCTAAAAAGCAGTGTTTAACTTAAAATGCATATTAGCATAATAAAAACGTAAAATATGGCACATTGGATGCCAGCAGGTAACTCTGACTTTAGTTGAATCGCCTTTATTTTTATTTTTTTGTAAAGTGGTTTGAATGTGTTAGTGATTTTTGTGCTTTTAGCAATAAAATTATTAACTCAGTAAATCTTTTATGGTTTTTAGAATCCTTGCTTAGATTGTATTTTCTTTAGATGTAAACAGTGATGCTTAAAAATTTGCCATTTTTGTTTTGTTTTAATTTTGTTTTCTTTTAATAAATAAATTTCTTTCACTTTTTCAGTGACAGATAGACCCACTTAGAGCTTTTATTATAATAAAAATAAAATAAAATGACAAAACACTTTTCCAAAACCAATTAAAAGTGGGAAGGTGGGAAGACAATATAATTGATTAAATTAATACATAATTGAGTAAATGAATAGGTAAACAAGTGCAAGCGGGAAAAAACATTGGCTGTTGGTAAAAGAGCCAATTGCAGTGGTATGTACATTTTATGTTAAAAATACAGTATTTCATCCTTTCACAGTATTTTATTAGAATGTTTGATTCATTTTGTGCTTATTTTGTGTTGTTCAATAGACCACGCCTACCAGGCTTTGAGTACATGATCAAGAGGTTAGTAGGTAGATCACGCAGGCAGGTGAGAGGAGAAACAGATTTTTAATAGTGTAAAAGTTGCTTGATGAACAGAAAACAAAAGGTGAGGTGTTTTGAAAATAGTGAGTTTTTTGTTCTGGTTTTTTTAAGAAAATTTCCAAGGAAATCTTGACGCCCCAAGAGTCAGAATAGCCCAAAAAAAGAGGAATGGAGACGCAAACTTGGCAAAAACCAAAGTTTAATTTCATTAGGTCTTTTCAAATTTAAGGATTGATCTACAACCCAAATCCTCATAATTAGATCAACTTTTAAATTGTCAATAAAAACCCAACATCTCATATATTGTTTAAATAAACCGTTCCTATTTCATTATATGACTTTAGAAACCAGGATTGTTGAGATGCTCCGTCTCATATGCTGTATATGCATGGTTTGGGATCTGGAATGAACTCTTGCTATTTTTCAGGCAATCAAGGGAAGTCTGCCGAGAAGAGGTGGGTATCTGTTTTGGATTCCTTTGGCATCCAAACTAGTATTTCATCAAAAAAAAAAACAGGTAAAGACGCATATATCTGTGTTTTTCTTCACAGTTGTTGGTTTAGCAAAAGTATCGATCTCATGTGTAAAGTCCTGGATCATAATCCAAAACTGCTTCTTAAGCGTAACTTTACTCAACTTTACTAACTTAAATTGGAGATATTTTGATGATGAATACAGAATCAACGTATAACGGTGAGGTTATCTAATCCAGCTATCTAATCTCTAATCCTCTTTCTAAATTAATTCAACATTTCTGAAAATCGTGACATTGTTGTGTTTGCACTCCTGGGTGACTTGGCTAGAAGTAAAATGGGATGAGTAAGTAGTAGTGAGAAATTTAGGATGACACGAGGGGGAGAATAAGGGTCTTTCTGATGAGTTTTAGTTGTCAATGGGGCCGCTAAACTTGATATGCAGAATCATCAGTGAAATCTGACATGCAGTAATATTTATTGCTCACAGGAGAAGCCTGAATGCTGAAGCTACTCGTATTCTCATCTTTTTTCATCCCAGTTTCTGAGTTCAGAAAAAGTGAAGTCTGATTTATGTTGCATGAAAACGTCAGACCACACAAGTCCTCTATAGCTCAACTCACGAATAAACTCTAGAGTTCAGAGCAAAGTGTGACTTGGAGTCCAGGCTTTGCATTTGTTTAAATATCATTTCTGAATTAGTGAATGTTTTAGGGCTAGAGATAAGGTCTATAATCTAGTGGTTTGACGAAGGTCAGACCCAATTGCAGGATGGAGGCATTTTTTTTTTTTTACAAAAACAAAGCTGTAAAACAAATAGCCACACGTGGCAAATAAACATGGAACAATCCCTGATAAAAACTGATAATTGACCAAAAAGCAATAAATCAAGTGGCTTGGGAAAACCATTAAAAGCAACATGCTGAACCCATGAAACATGGGAACCCAACTGGTCTTCTCCTACTACAGATTTTCCACATCCAGAGATTGGAACTCAGAGCTAGTGCTTCAAATACAAGTTGCAGTCCAGTTGTAGTGAATTGGACTTGTGTCCAAGTGGTTTTTGGTTCAAATGCTTCTTCGTCTGGTCCTACAACTGAGTGTCCTTGGACAAGATAATGACCCAAAAACAAATTTCAAAATTACAAGGATGCAGTAATTAGACAAATACTACTATTTTGAGTCAGTTAGAGTCTATGTTGAAACAATTAAATTTGAAAGGCTAACCAATCAGGTTATACAAATTACAGATATGTTGTGTCTGATCTTAGAAGAAACAATGAAACTTGCAGCCAACAGTACAGTACACCCCCTCAATTGGTGAACCAATCACAGAGCACCACACACACAGACACATTGACAAACCCACTCACACCTGTTGGCGATTTTCCAAACTCCAGTTTTCAGAAAATCTTAGGAGCAAACCGGAGACCTAGAAGAAACCCTCTTGCGAACTTGTTCTTCGTGCTGTGAGGCGACTACGCTACCCACTGTTCCATCGTTCCAATTAAGTCTGAATTTTTTTATTAAGGGTTAACTTTGAGAAAAGCTTGATTTGGCAGTTCAATTAAGTCATTTATTCATGACTCTGTAGCCAATTTTTCTTCATGTAGTCACTTGACGGTACATGGTGAAATGATCTTTATGTAATTGCTCTGTGAACCACACTGGATGCTTCTCAAGTCAGATGCTGTTGCTGAGGATAACTCAACCAATCTCCAACTCCCCATGACAGACGCTGTTCTACACTCCTCGCTCTTCCAGCTACATACGCGTCTTATTCAGTTTAGCTGACGTTGACCTTTCTGAAGAACTTTGCAAAATGATAATTATGTTTTTCCACCTGAGCAGAGGCTTTGCAGGTCTTCTGGGGTGGATTTGGAGGGAATTGGGGGAAAGATTTAGACAAGATGGTTTCTGATGGTCTGCTAGAGATTGATTAGAGCCAGACAGAATATGTGGTTGGGATTAGGAAGATTTCACTGCAAAGGTTTTTAGATTTGATTAGCATAATCTGCTGCCTCACAGGAAAACGTATTTGATGCCAAGGGAAATTTGGCACATAAAAAAATTAATAATTTAAATAAGTGAAGTAACAAAGTACTACAGATTGTATATTTTCATATACATATGCACATTATTTAAAAACTGTAGCTGACATAAAAAATCGAAAAGAAGGCAGAGATTAAAAGGAAATAACTATAATCTAATAGTCTTTTGATGAAATAACAGTTTCTAAAAATGTAAATTAGCTTGAAACAATTTTCCTGCCACTTGGTGGCAACAGTAGCACATTTGTAAATGTCTGTCTTTCTCTATAAAGTCTTTTTGGTTTCCAGAGTTTTTGGTCCGGTTTTGTCCCTATAGATTGACTTCTGTGAATAGTGTATGTGTTTTCTTTGTGGCTGGCAGGTCAAACTGTTGGAAATGGTTTTAAAAAAAAACGTGACAATACACACAAAAATGGCATGTATATAGCATTTTCAAGGTTCTTATGCTCTTAAAAAGAAATGTCCATTCACGCAAAGAAAATCATTTTACATTTCCCTGTTTTTGTTATGGTATCTTTTTTCATGTATTCTATAAAAAATATGAATACAGATCAAAATGGTTTCAATATTCAGTTCAGATTTTAACAAACAATTATAAAATTTGTTCCAGTAAATAAAGATGTAAATAAGATTCTGACAATTTGCTCTGATGCTGCTCATTCTCTTAATTGCTTCATTTTTATTATTCCACATTTTCCCGAAATGCAATATTTACTTATTGTATTGTATGTATTCGTTTTTGTTAATATGGTAAAGGTTTAATTTTAATCTAATTTAATCTAATTCAAAACAGTCCAAGAATATGCACACCTAGCTTCTTAATCGATCATGATTTAGCAGTTCTTTAACCTTGATTACATAAAGTACATTAATTTTTCAAATGCAAATAGCATCTCCATTATACACTCTCTCTTATTCAATTAATTAGTAAATCAATTAAGTTCAATTGAGTTCACTAAGTGCCAGTGTGTGTTCAATATTTTAGGCTTGTGTCAAGATGTCAGAAATAAATGGAAGCCTGATGCCCTTTGCATATAAAGAAAACATATTATTCAAAATTCTCCTAAAATTCCTAAATGGTTCTTGAAAACAACAAATACGCAAAACATGTTTGCCTTTTGTTTGGGAAAAGGGCAGCAAATGTACCGTGACAGAATCACACGGTCTACACACATGTATATATATATATATATATATATATATATATATATATATATATATGTGTGGGTGTGTGTGTGTGTGTGTGTGGTATACATATACATTTATATAGTACAGTATATTTAATTGACAATTGAGTTCTATATGTATATTTTTAACAATTTTTATAAAAGAAATGCAATTATTTTATATTCCTCTGTACATACACCCCCCACACAGAATATGTTCAAAAATAAAAACAAATGCCTGTTTGTTTAAAAAAAAAAATTAAAATTATTTACATTAAAGTAGCTGAAATGTATTTAACTGTGCTGATTGGTTTATATCAGCTCAGTTGCTAATCAACGGAACATTTTAGCTGACATTATTGGACAAAAAGTTGAGGGAAAATAGCAGCACAGATAAACAGTCAGGCAGATGTGCATTTCCTCTTGGGTTACAGCACCACAAAACCTCCTTTTTCCGTTGATGTACTCTGCACTTACCGTTTATAGTCCAGTGAGGAAATCTCTCCAAAGCACCATCCGTTATCAGGCGAAGGAATGCTTCCATCTTAATGGCTCCAGATTAATGGGGCCGGCGAGCGCTGGCAATGAGCAGGAGGCTGCACTCTGAGTTTAGCGTCCAAGCAGCAAACATCCAGAGTGGGAATAAATCATGTCTTCCCGCTAGACTGATTGGAAACTAAGTGCAACCTGAATTTGGGTTGAGAAAACTGGATGCTGACATTTTGATTTTTCTATAAATATTGACCTTTTTGAGGCATAAAAACATTCACTATGTTTGGAAGATGTGTGTGTGTGTGTGTGTGTGTGTGTGTGTGTGTGTGTGTGTGTATATACAGTGTATTCTATACAGAGGTCCATTGATATTTTCTTTTTTTCTGTTCTGTATAACTACGTATAACTGTACACTTTTTTAAGGATAAAGCCCACTGCTTGGTGTGTGCTTACTTCACTGAATGATGAAATGCAGAGCACAATTTCAAAATAGAATTATCAAAATTTCAATCATCAAAAGTCCCAAGTCTGTGGCCATATTGACACTCACTTTCTTTGACAAGACAGTTTAAATCCCTTGATCCAAATTTCTTTGATCTCTGTCACATTCGGATCTCTGTGAAAAAACCCCCCAATAATATACTGTATATTTTCTGATATCACTTACAGCTTATACAAATTCATTGTATGCAATGCAAGAACCATAAAATTGTTTTGTTATTTTATTTTATTTTGTTATTGTTTTTGAAGAATCAGAACAATTTCACAGAATGCTTTAAATGAGAGAGCAAACAGAAGCAGGTGGACTATCAAAATCATAATAAGAGAGAATAGTATAAGATAATACATAATTGAAATAACATGTTTTTAGTAATTCTTTTTTAGCCACTCGATTTTAAAATTATGCAATAACACTATAATAAACCATCTACATTATTAAAGCAATCAGTATCGGATTGTGAAACCAAAATTGTACAGTAATCTCAAATCCAAATAAGTTTGAAACACAAACGTAACAAATTAAGTTCAAGTTCTGAGCATTTGAGCATTTTACAAATTTTATAAATTACAAATTAGTATAAACGGCAATGTAGAATCTAAAAACCTAAATTATATTTAAGAATAGAATAGAATGGCCAAGCACCAAAATAGCATAAGGCATTTAACTAAATTAATTTATTAATTCATGGCTGTGGTTAGTTGAGATAGTTGTGACTGTTTTAAAGTACAGAAATAACTTTTATTTAAGATTGTGCTTGCAGAAAACTTTGATTTGCATTATCTTGAAATTGTGCTTAGCCGTGAGTTTTTCTGAGGTTTTCTCCCTCTATCTTCTAGCCTGAAGATCAAAACGAAGCCTTTCCCCGGTCATTAATCAACCTATACGTGTGCTCATTTTCTCCTTCAGCAGGAGGTCAGTGTGGAGACCAGAAGCCAAGAGAAAAAGAGTTCTAAGAGTTCATAGTCTTAAACCTACATTAATTGCATCTGTGAAGCGTAAGCATAAATGTATTACATAAATGACAAGTGGAATCAGATAATGTCTTTCCCCCTGACATCCATTTGGAATTTTGTAGAGATGCTTGACTTCAACACTCTCAACACTATACATGCCTGTGCATTGATGGTTGGTCTTGTCGTGGGGATGGTTGTCCATGCCGTCGGGGTGCGATTCATCTCAACGTGGCTTTCTGAGATTAATCAAGCTGAGTTAGACCATGTCTGAAAAACGATGCCGGGCACTACCTATTTTAAAACTTTTACAGGTCAATGAAATCGATGAGAAGAGTGATGCAGGAGGACAGGCTTAGATGGATGCCTCTTATACATCTTCTCCAAGCATCCATTCAGCAGTAACATTACCTATTAATGAAACCTTGTTTAAAATGCAAATATCCCTAGTTGAGTTTCCTGTACTGGTGCCCTTACTTTCCGGTTTAACGTGGGAATACTGTCACAGATCCCGGCTAAAAGCTGTGTTGAACTTTTATTTTGAAGTTAGCCGGACTATTATTTTGGAAGTTTGTGTCTTGTGTTCCTTGTCCCAGATGTTTTGTGTTACTCGTTAGTCTTGTATTTAAGTTCCTGTGGTAAATGTAGTCTTTGCAAGTTTGTCAGTTGATTTTACCTGTCACTCTCGCCTCTTGTCTTGTCCAGTCTAGTTAAGTTAATGCATTTTGGATCTCCTTGTGTACCGACCTTGCCTGCCTCGACCACGACTTTTGGATTAAACCCTTTTTGGACAATTAACCCTTGTGTTTCCTAGTCCTCCCTTGCCTTGTCCCGTGACAGTCGATTTTATGACAAATACAAACATCCCAAAATTGAGATTAGACCTTTGCCGTCCTTCCTGTCCCTGCAGACAGATGTGCCCAGGCTCTGTGATTGGCAACAGCTGGTGAAAAGGGCCATGACCACCTTCATCACAGAAACACTCATGCAGAACCCGGATTCAGAATCTGGCGGGGAGCCCGACAAAGCCGTGTCACAGATCTATTGACATTCATTTGTAACTTGAAAACACCGGTCTGCAGAGGTCAATGCGCTTGTGGTTGAAGAAATGTCACAGGCGGTTATTTAAGGCATAAAAAATGCTAAATGAGGTTGTATTTATTATATAAATATTTTATTATTTTTATCAGGGAGGGAGAGAATCTGGAATGTATGATGCAGTGTGCAAATACATGATTCAAAAATACTGTATGCTAATATGGAATTACACTTTTGATTAAAGACATACTTCATACTTCAATGAAACATTGGATTGTGAGTTCACCAATTACCAAATTTGCAATTCCTTTCCAAAGATCATTAAAGGATCATTTCAATATGTAAAAAAGCTAGGAGGGCAACACGGGGCAACAGCCTCAGCAGCAATGCCCTTTCCTTTCAGTTATCTCTTCCAGTTGTTAAAGGGGAACACCTTGGAAATCATGGAAAGTTTGACATGGGCAGTCCAGTCTGCAGTGAATCTTCCTCCGAACCTCCTTGAACATGTTGGAAACATATACCCAAGCCACTTAAGATTTTTCTCAGTGTGATAAAGAGAGCATAGGTTGGCCAATAGATTTCCTTTCGGTTCAACTCTTCTTCACCACAACAGACTAGAAAATTCATCCCAATACTGCTGCTGATGCATTTGTTAATCTCATATTCATTTTTCCCCTACCCAATAAGCAAAACCCCAAAATTCTTGACCTCCTCCACTTGAGCCAGAATTTCAGGGAAGCAAACCATTTTTTGTATGGTCAAGAACCATTGCTATGGATTTTGAACTAATTTTCATCCAACCCATTTCGTATCTGGCTGCATACTGCCCCAGTGCCTTCTGTAGGTACAGGCCTGAGGAAGCCAAAAAGACAAGATTTTTTGCAAATAGCATTGTTACGCCATTTTCCTCTCTTGAAGTTGAGCCTGTACTCCTTTCACTGCACATCAACAAATGCAGTGTTTTGAAATGGAAATGACTTTCATTTCCTGACGTCAGACAGTTTGCCAGAATTTCTTTGATGTTGACTAAGTCTACTTTAATGGCTTCATCAGTCTTCTCCCAGAACCGAGTAACAACTCTGAGAAACACCCCACCAAGTTGGAGAATGAGTGAGACCAGTCCCACTCTATCCATGGGCCATGTTGCAGATGTGGTTCAGTGTTAGGGAAGGTTGATGGTTCAAATCCCCCTCTGGCTGGCTCTGCAACTAAGTGTCCTTGAGCAAGACACAGACCCCACATGCTCCCCAAGGCTTAGGCTGTTCCCTGCTCCATTGTTTGTTTGTGAGAGTTTAAATGGGAGGACAATTTCAATATGGTCCCTAGTGGCCATCCCGACAATCACCTCACTTTCCCGTTTTATTAAAATTCCAGAGTGGAAGAGGGTCCAAGTCCATCCTCTTTTAAAACATTGTATTCCTGACCCCAGATTCTGTGGAAGTAAGGCCAACTTTGTCAAGGAGGCCCTGCTCAAGCTCAATCACAAATTAGTTTGCTTTCACTCTCAGTAATAAGACATTTCTGTCCTGATAGCCAGAATCCTGGTCAAGTGATTGGGTTGATGTGGTATCTCTACGGCATACAATTCTTCTTCTCCGCTTTTACATAAACTCACAAAAGCAAAACAAGTGACTTTGGTTGAATATCAACTTGCAATATAGTATAATTTGTAATGAGTCTGAATTTGAGTCTGTGTATGACTCAAAATCTCCCAAAAATAATAAGGGCACTTAAAATAAAGCTTTGTATTGACATAATCCCTTTTGAAGAGAAGGGACTCTCAACACAAAGCTTATTCTGCTAAACACTTCAGTATCGCGGCTCTTTCCCTCAACAAAGTGTGTGGAAAGATAAAGCATGGCGGAAATAATAACTATTTCTTCCTCATCCATAGTTGAATGTGCTTTAAGGCTAATCTGAACTCTTCAGCTACCACTATGTCTCTGGACGAGAAGCTAGTAGAGAATTATTCTGCACTTTATCTGTCGGACACGGGCTGTTTGAGATTCTGCCCTTGAGATATATGGAAAGTGTGGCTTGACCAGATTCCAAACACTGAGCCTCGAAAAATCTGCCATGCCACTAAGAGGATTCAAGGATTATTCACCAATAATAATAGAAAAACTATGTGCTCTAGTTCAAATTTTTATACAAACAAGTTTATATTTGAATAAAAAGCAGTGGGCTTGAAATCGTCCTTGTTTCCGTGACCCCTGTCCATTTTAAATAGTTTTCTAAAATGCATCTTTTAAAATATGTCTGTTTTGTCCTTCATCCATTTCTGATCTCACTGCCCCATGTGGCATACCTACATTTTAGCTGCATTGAGGTTGCACAGCATATCGATTGATGCACCATTGGGCAAAATGGGGAAAATAATATATTTATAAGAACCGGATTGGCAATCTTGAATTTGAGAGGGTTGGCTTCACTCAACAGTTTACCAACTGTAAAGTTGGTTTGAAGGATTGAGCAATCCAACGGCATGACATAAATGTGTAAAAGGGAATCAACATAGGTTGTGTTTATTTTTTTCCCAATATCTATGCTAATGTGTGCATATCATGTGCACAAAATGTTCATTGACACTTTAATAGAGACATGTTGCTTTAATATGGAGAATAAAAAAACATAATCTCCCTCGTAAAATGCATGATTGATGACCCATTTAATATTAATAACCTAAGTTAAATTGTGCAGTCCGGGCAGAGACCATGTTCCTACAAAACTAATGCATGGATGTGCGGTTCTTGTCGTGTATTTGTATGATCTATGTGAGCGGGTGTGAATGTGGACATATCTGCACTGTTCAGGCCCTATTTAACAATAAATAAATGAGATGCGAACTTGCCTGCACTAAATTTTTCTTCTTTTGACACTTTTTTTTTTTTTCTCGCCGGGCGTAATAAATTGCTCGAGCTGATGTCTAATGAGGTGTGGGATCGGCCTCATAGGGTACAGTATGTACAGAGTGGCTCCGGTTAAAAGACTTTTCCCCATTGCCGCACACGGGATTCTAGATGTTAATATGCATTTACAAAGGGCCTGTCCCATGCGGTTCATGCCATCATTCCTAATTCATTCCTTTAGTTCTAAGTCAAAGTGAACCATGTAATCCCATGATGGACCGCAGCCTTGTAAAAAAGTTTACAAGACATTACCATAGTTTTCGCACTACAAAGCGCACTTAAGAAAATTAGACTGTGCACCTTAAAATATGGAACGGAAATGTGTGAATATGAAAGAAATAAATAAAATTGGATAGACTTTTAATATTGGTGTGCCTTATAATATACTCCATAAGTGCAGTACATGTGCTCTAATATACCAGCTAGTTTTTTTTTTTTCAATTTTAACACGTTTAATCGTGTTTTAATGTTGAAGTATTTAATCTGTAATAACTTTATTTAAACTGTTCTTACTCTCCTTTTAACAGCTTAGAGAAAACTAGCGTGGACATTTTTCATATTCAACAATCAATTGTTTCAATAAACTTTTCCCAACTTCCTGTCAAAATAGGAAAAAAAATGAAAAACATATCAACATTTCCAGACAATTCAAACAAAACAGTCAAGTCAAAAACAGTCGCAAAGCCGTTTGTATAGGGCACATTTTTGTCACACAGTTATGAGAAGCATCATTATTGAATGCATCCAAATTTCTGTAAATGTTGTAGAGACAATATTTTTTTATAGGTATCAAAATGAACATTTAAATGTCATGAAGACTAGAAATACAATTAGACAGATTGTGTCCACTGAATTACAATGAATTTTTTAATAGTTTTTGGAATTTCATAGAATTTACTGTATGTCAAAATTAAAAGCAGATTATTTCTTAAAAGATCACCTTACCTTATTTGTTTGCTTTTACCAGAAACTAATTTGCAAAATATTTACTGTAAAAAATCTCCATTGCAATAATTAAATGAAATGTGAATTTGTATTTCAATCGATGTTTAACTTCAACTTATAATAAAATGATCTTAGTATTTATTTTTAAAATTATATCCTTCCATATCCTTATTTTAAGGAAATTCCCTCAAACATAAATTTACATGTGTTTTTTTCTCTTTGTGAAGAAAATCAACAGATTCAAAAGCGTAACACACAAAGCATCTTGATTTAGACCCTGTAGACCTCAAGGTGACCAGTACGGACACGGACCTGTCACCCATGTCTCAGATTTACAAGCTCTTCATCTTGACAGGCACTGCCACCTCATTTAGCTGGACCGGGCCAGGTTCTCCCAGGATGGGTGTCGAAGATGCCACAGCAATAATTCACGGCTAATTAAACAGTCTCACCGAAGCTGCTCTGGTCTCATTACTCATCTGGCCTTTGACAGCCCAGGCCTGCAGCACACTGACCCAGGAGAGCCACAGCGGGGTCGGACGGGGGCTGTGTGTGTCAGCCCAGCTTCCTCCGTGTAAATCCACTAGTTAGGCACATGAATCGACTTCCTGTCAGCCAAGACAAATTCGCAGTCCCCCTGTTCTTATCACCTATACAGCAGTGGTGAGAATGTGTTGGGCTTCTTGAGCTTGACCAGAGCTTGAAAACAAATTCCATGACAAAACATGAGCATAAAGTTGATTTTATATTCATATTCAAGCGTTTCTTGAAAATACATTTCACTATATGTTGTATAATGTGTATGTGACACATTATTTTAAATACGTTTTTTTCTGTAATGCAATAGAAATGAGGCAGTTTTTCACGTTGTAAAATAGCATTGTAAACACGCAATATATTATTATATTTGATTTTTGGTCATTTTTTTAAGCCATGGATTATATATTGTAGCGGGGTCCCACCTCTGATCCAAAGACAATCGTCCACGCAAGCTCAATAAAAGCGTTATTTCACTAGTGTCAAATAACAGTGAGTGAAAAATAACATGGTGAGAAACAAAATATCTGACTGAAATATGAAACTGTCATTTACAGAATCAGTTGTCGTGTGTTCACATGAATGTGTGTGTGTGACTCCACTGGATGGTTAAATGCTGAGGACAATTTTGATACGCTCCCTGGTGGCCATATTGTCACTTTACTTTACTTTACTCACTTTACTTTACACATTTTGCAGATGTACAAGCATATGCTGTTGTTTTGGAAGATGTTCTGTTGAATGGTTTGCGCCAGATGCTGTTCCCGCACATCTCCAGCTCTTCGCCACCGAGGCAAATGATGCTTGATAAAGGAGCATCTGGTTTCATCGCAGCGCTGTGTGCGGCCATATAGAAGACTGAGAATAGAGCTATTAAATATGAACAGATAAAAAACATGAGTGATATGCTGATAAAGAGATATACAGTATGGCTTCTATGTGACCTTTGAAAGGGTTTCACTTTATCACAGATTTTAAACAGGACGCGCCTTTATTTCCCCAATTCCTAAGGCGCTTTTTGGAATTGTAATGGACTTTTCACTGTGAGCAGTTTGTGCCTTTTACTTTTTTATCTTTATTAAAAAAAAATGTAAATTTTTTGATGGTATTTCAGAAATCACAATTATTTTTGTTCCTTCTATCCAATTTGTTTCCTGTTATTTGATTGTCAGCCATTAAGTCAAGTGCCTTTTTTCTAAGGGATTTAACCAACATCTTGCTGTTGCTAACACTAGCTCAACTGATTGAGCTACAGGAGTATTGTAATACGGATTAATGATGACAACTGATGATGATGATATTTATGGTATATAAACGATATACGTGTGTGTGTGTGTGTGTGTGTGTGTGTGTGTGTGTGTGTGTGTGTGTGTGTGCGCTTTTGGGGGGCATCACAACTTGTAAGCCAGTTGGAGGGTCAAGATGGAATTTTAGGGCTGAAGTTAAGATTGAGTTTTGGTTAAAATTACAGTTAAAAGGTTATGTTGATGGTTGAGGTCTGGGTGAGGGAGTAGGGAACGTATTAAGCCTGGACCCCAATATGATGTGTATGTCAGTGTGTGTCTGTGTTATAAATGAATAAGAAATCATGGTGTAAAAATGATATAATTTAAATACACAAGATGACATGATTCCATAATGCAGTGCTTTTACATTGCAATAAAAGAGAAGTGCGATGAAAGCAGGGAGATGGAGTGTTGAGCATAATGGAGTGTCATTACTTGAGAAGCAGCCACTCTGTGAACATCACCAGGCATTTATCACATCGCACGGCCCTGACAGACGGTGACAAGCCCGGAACCGTCACTCCAGATCCTGACACTCCACACAAACCATCTAAAGCAAACACCAAACACCATCTCGCTTCGCAAAACATCAGCTTTGAAGGTTAAAGACACCCTCGTAGCACAGGAAACGAGTGAAGGATGAAAAGATGAAGACAAATCACCTTGCGTGGAATATGTCCTGGATTATTTTTTACATTCAAAGTCATGAAGTCTGCACCAACACTTAAGATTGCACGCTAATGAAGTCTTTGCTAAAAGCAGTTAGCGTGAGATTTTTTTTCATCTGCGGATAATTAAAATGATTGATTTACGTATATTCTTAAGTGATTAAAAAGAAGCGCATCACAACCATTGAAGGAATCGCCATAACATGAACTGACGCAAAAAGCATTTGCGTCTTCATCAAAACGACAGCGTTCACTTTTCATCACTGTAAATCACCATTTTCACCCACTGAGAAAACAAAGCTGGGCTGCTTTTAGTTTAAAAGATCTCATCATCATTAGACAGACATATGGGCTGTCTGCACTGCTTTAGATCTGAAAAACTACACATTTATTCTCAGTTCTATTTCATCCACAGAGGTGATGCTGAAAAATGACTCCAGGCCGACGTGGGACGGAGTCGCTCTGTTGCCACGGAGAAGTAATTTTCCCTTTGACTTTTCTTTGTAATCGAATGTTGCTTCAGCAAAAGTTCAATTGTTTCTGCAACAGGATTGTTGTCAGAGGGAATGATGAAATCGCATTTCTTCTTCTCACTGATGACAGGATTAAAGCCTTTGGCTTTTTATTGTAGCTTGACCTTTAAAAAAATCCAGTCTTGTTTCATCTGATGAAATTCCAAACATGAAATGCATCTGCTTCTGTCTGGAAGTAAATATTACATATGCATATAACGCAACTTTTTTCAAATTATTTTATGATAAAGGAAAACCATGAATTATTGTAAAACATTATTGAGTTAAATAGGGGAAAAATAGAACACCATCTATTTTTACGATAAATTAAAACCATGATTTAAAGTCATAGAGGTTGGCACTGAAATTTTTTGTGCGAACTTTGCACATTCTTACGTGGGTTTCTTCCTGGTCAGGCGAATTCAGTTGAATGAACATGTGTCTGTGTCCCGCTCTTTGATTGGTTGTCCACCTATTCAGGGGGTGTGTCGTCGTGGGAGTGTGTCATGCCTTGAAAAAATTGCACGATTGGTTAATCTTGCTGAATTTAATTGGTTGAATTTTTGCTCCACAAATAAAAGTGTTTTTTTGTGTAAGGTTTAAATCTGTTTAATAATGATGTTTAAAAGCACATGCCACAATATGCAGTGGTATCTCTCAACTATTGGCAGTGTATGAGATTCATGCTTTGAATTGAAATATATTCATACTATTCAAGCAATGAGTCTATAAACTGTATTTTTGATTTGGTCCGATGTGATATATTCCAGCCATCTTGAATCACAAATACCAGAGTGATAGTATATAGAAAGGAAAATAAAAAACCACAGAGCCTGAAAGTCAGAGTGATGGAAATAGGTGAAAGTTCACGTGAAATTAAGAGAGCAAGACGAGAGCAAATATGCAGAAGCGGGCGAGCGCAGCTAAGCAAAAGGCAATTCCGGGTGACATGAGGTTTGCCATCCATCACAGTACAAAGCCAGACAGGAAACCATTGAGCCTTCCTCCTCCACCGTCCAATACCGCGCTGCGCCTCGTCTTCATCAACAATCTCATTTGCTCTCCTCAACATTTCATTCCTCGCACGCTCCTGCACTCTCTGAGATGACACCTAGTTGTCACCTTGAATATGTTTTGTTTATTCCTGGTTTCCTCAGCTCCAGCAATCAGAACACAAATTAAACCCTGTGCGGCCCTAAGTAGATGCAGACGCAGACATTCATTTCGGGTTTGCGTTGTTTAGTCCTTCCTAAAAATGTTTAAAAATACTTTTAAAAAGACTTTCTTTTTTTGCTGTTTTATATTTACATGTATACCTATATGTAATATAATGTAACAAAACTGTATATCAGTTATAAGGGAATATGACTAATTCAGAATTAGCTGTAACCTTCAATTAGTTTTTAAATCTGGTTCATTGATTGAACAAGAACTACAACAAATGAATATAACCTTATATGAATATAATGAATTGGGTAGTTCTTATATGTTACACCAAACAGAAAGAACTTGACAAATATTGTGAAAATTACAACAAGAGACCAAACAAAAAGCTTCTGCACATTCTGACACAAACTAAAATGACCAAAGTAGTTTTATTCTTCAGAAGCTCAACAAAGAGACACAGAAGAAAGACGAATGGTAAGGCTATCCATCCATCTGTAAAACCATTTTCTGAGCCTTTTTCCTTTTCTGGGACATCGGGAAATGGAGCTAATCTTGGCCTTGATCAAAGCTCAGGGTCAGACTGATACGATAAATGACATATGTTCATCCCGAGGCTGTGTGGTCACTACTGCTGCATTTATACAGTTGTGTTTGCTAGAACTATATTTATTCAGGTCTGTTTAGTATGAGCTGCGCCACTGACTCAGTGAGGCTGATGCAACGCGAGGCATAAACAGCTTCACATCAGGATGCACATAAATGTTTTTCTCAGTCTTATACCTGGCTGACAAACAGCAGAACAAGCAGCACTGAGTCTGACTTCTCTTTTGTGGATGTGTTTTGTTCAGATATAATGCTCGTCCTGTAAAGAAATGTTCGAAGTCACAACTCTGTAAAGCAGGCTAAATGTGTTTAAGGGCTTTGTGTTTAAAATGATTTTGACATATGGTATTTTTTTATTTAACATTTAATTAATTTATTTTATATTATTAGTTTACCTCACAGCAAGAAGGCTGCTGAATGCGGAACAGACTCAACTTCTAAACATTGGAAAAACTATTTTTTTTTAATAAAAAATTGTAAAACATTCAAAACCAGACCACAGGCCTCATCATTCAAAACATGTGCACTTAGATCTTCACATTACGATACATGATCACATTATTTATTGTATGTATGTAAACATAACAAAGACATTTAAAATTGTAATGAAGATATGAAATCATAAATGACAGAATGATATTTTTATTATATAATATACTACTAGGCCATCGAATCAGCACCAGTTGAGTCTCAACGACGTTGCCTGTAAAGATGTTTAAAGTCCAGCAGGTGTCAGAATTTAGAGACACTTTTGACACAGTATCAATACAGTTTGCCAATGTGACGAAACGTGTCATAACGCACGCTTATATAACAATTTATAAAAAAGAATTTATCTACAATTGATATAAAATAATCGAAATATGTAAGAATAAATATATACAGCAATATATACAATAAATCAAAGACTGTTACAACATCCCCAATGATCGGCCACGCCTGAATCTGCTCATCAAGACACTATATAGACTCTCACTTTCCAGCTTGTCAATGTCTGACAACATCAACGTTCGAAACCCTTCACACAGTCTCACTTTTGTCACCAGTGCCTTCTTCGTCTTCGTCATAATCTGGACTCCTCATCTCTCCTCCAGTCTCACCACAGTGTCAGTATTGTCCTGTTGCTTGTCTCTCTGTATTTACTCACTTCCCAGCCTGTCTTTCCTCTTTTCCCACTATAGATCAATAGTGGAGTGGTCTATCTCCACTATCTCGAGCGTGAGTGACACAGACTGTATGGATTTATTTAATAACATACTGTTTTTACGTGAATATAAGCACCCCGCAAATATAAGCACACTCCGGATTTTTCAGGCACAATTAAAAAATGATTATTATTTTTTTAATTAACGTTTTTGGTTTAATTATGTTAATATTCTCTAAAAAATACTATAATTGCTAAACCTAACTTGTGACTCTTTTTATTTTGGTACTGTTTTATTTAAAAAATATCAAATAAAATCCATCAAGTAACAAAAAAAAGTGGATTCTAGTCAGGACTTTTCCCAGGATTCTTTGCTCTGCAGTCAGACTCTGCACAAGCGCAGAGCCATTGTTATTCATGGGTGCTTATATTCATGTAAATACGGTATATAAAAGGCATGTAATTATCTTTGCCAAATAATAATGCTTTGTTTTAATTAATAATTGAATAAAATAAATTAAATTAAATTAATACGCTGTAACTACATTTTTTAGCCAGTTCAGAACAACACGGTCACAATAAACGAATACTGATCCCAAAATGTAAACGTGTTAGTACAAGTATCTGTTGAACAGCAAAGAGTGAACAAAGGGAATATTACAATAGAACACTAATGATTAACTCATATAACTATAATGATTACTATAATTAAAGTTTCATACTTTTACAACTGACTGTTTTTATCATTTTATGAGTTTGAGGCAATTTTGTGAATTTACAGCAGTTGTAATCAGTTCAACCAAACCAGCTTTCTCAAATTATTTTAATTATAACAGATTCAAGTCTACAGGGCTATGAACTCTCCTACATAAACTGAAAACACTAGGCACATTGGCCTGCGTCAGACGTCCTTAGTAAATATTACAAGGCTAGGGCTGAAGCGTCAGAGCACACCAAAGCAGATCCAGAGATCCGGAAGAACAAAAACCAAAATCACTGTTCATGGAACTTTCCTGAGGCTTCAAATGAAATCAATGTAATTTTTAAAGGACACAAGACAAGACTGGTTTGACTTTGGAGCAAATAGAATTTACAAAAAAAAAAAGCGCAAAAAGATCACAAGGCATTGACAGCGGAGAAATAAAGTTTTGAGACAACATAAAGAACTTCACTGTACCCCAAAGGGTTTAAGAGATACAGAAGTAAGCATGATTGTTTACTCAAAATCTGTCCGCATTGCCAAAATATCCACAGGGCGTGGACCAACAGTTTTTGGACCAAAGTCAACTAACTCAAACCCATAAAAATAAAATAATTAAAGCAATATATCATCCAAACTAGAAGCTTTAGTTGAGCTTAGTCTTGTAACTTCAATAGCTAGTTAAAAGACATACTAAAACATGCTAAAGTACACAAAAGTAATTTCAAATTGATCTTTAATAAGAGTTTAAGTCTATGCCACTTGGACACCCCTTCTGTCATATTTTTAAATAACACGCTTTATGGCTGATTTTAATGTAATTGCCAGAGGCTATTCCATTATTTGCAGAAATCAGTAATGGAAAAGCATTAAGGTGTCATTTCCACGGGTTATGAACATATGAATCAATTCTAAAGTAAATGTACATACTTTAGCTTTGACAGTTTTCCTACATCAAGCATTTTTACCATGTATAGAAATCTCTTACATAAGCTAGTGTTGGGAAATTCAGAGCAAAAGTAGGCTACCATTGTAATAACAGGTACTTTTCGGTGTTCAGCTTCACTGCTGTAGACAAGAACAATATATGTTTTTGAAATTAAATTTTACTTTTGATTTATGTATACTGCACTGTCTATAATACATAAATTACTCTATAACACCTAAAAGAAGCAGAGAACAAATTGCTGTTAATATTCCTCAATATCATGTAAATGGTATTCAAAGCTTCTCCGTTATTATCGATGGCAGGTAGTCATTCGCCGTTCCATCTAATCATATTTCACACATAATCACTGGTTAGTTGGCAGCAGCCGTTGATAGAATTGTTTGTGACGAATACGGAGCGTCCGTGATAGATGTGCCCTGCTTCGCCATGGCCGCGTCAAATCTTCGTCATTATGTCGGAAATAGATGCAGACCCTTCCCCTGTCATGCTTCATCCTCGACAGGGAAAATACTCTGTTCTGTTTAACTATTTGAAGTGCAGGGTGAAAATAAAAAGCGTCCCCTCTTCTCGATTAGAGAGATGTAAAGATGCTCCTCCATAGATTAATAACACAGTTCTTTGCCTTTGGCAAGGTTAGAGCTGCCCGGCTCTCTGTATATTCAATTAGATCTGGTGTGGATCCAGTAGAGAATATAGATGGAACATAAACCAATTCAGGGACGGGTGCCAACATCCCTCCGGACCGTGTGCGGGGCAAACCAGGACTCAGACTGTTAGTGGAACCATTAGAAGACGCAGTAAATGAACATACCACATTTCTCCTGAGGAAAACAATCACAACTGATTATCTCTAACAGACGGTCAGAGGACACAAAGTTTAAGTGCGTCACCATTGTGACATTCTCGGTCTTGAGTAATGTCATACATTAAGTAGATTTTGTGATTGCAATAAATTGATTTGCTTTTAAAGTTTGAGTGTGTGGATGGAAAGATAAATAGACAGAAACAAAAGATATTGAAAAGACAGACAGACAGACAGACAGACAGACAGATAGATAGATATCTAGATAACAGATAGAAAATACAGCTAGATTGATGGAAAAAAAAAAAAAAAGTGTTTTGCATGGTACAATAAAAACTGTACCAAAAGTTAATAGGTAAAAAGAGCCGGAAAGAAACTATTTCCAAGCACATCTTTGCACATTTCATGTGAATGATTACCTTATTATTATGATTACCTTATATTTTGCTAAAACGATCATCTTTTCATTGACTCTCGCTCTGACTGCTTTAATCTGGTTGTGCTGGGGATTGTTAATCGGGATCTTGACTCAGGACTGAGAGCTGTCGATATTCTGTCACTGTGTGTGTCTTCAGGAGCACGTGTTCTTTCGTCCTGACAATTACGTGGTAATTTCCTTCATGCATTTTTAATCTCATGTTATTGGTTTGGCCCCCCAGCCTTCCACTACCAATTTTCCACATTTACATCTCCCCTGTTGTTTTCAAGGTCTCGTGTCAGTGTCTCACGCATTCTATTCTACAGTAATTTACTAATTAAAAATCAGTATGAATCAGATTCATTGCATCCAGAGATGTGCATCTCAGTGTTCCCTGTTTTGACATTTTAGTTTTGGTTGTTTATGTATATCAGCTTTGGTTGGTACTCTTTTTATTTCTTATATGAATGCCATGTGGACGAGTACTATCAGAAAAAAAGTCCCTGCTTTGTGGCACACGCTGTAACAGTCCTGCTCTGTGGCTCCACCTGGTGGCTCCCTGAGTAAGCAGCAGGCTCGTCAAGAACACCTGGATGATCATCACCTAGCGCTGTACCTGAACCCAGTTGTAGTGGTGTACTTAGAAGAGTTATTGCCTGTCAAACTCAGTTATGTTGTTCTGTTTTGCTGTAGGTGTTTCCACACTTTTTTCGGAGTCATCCTTTGTTTCTGGATTAAAACGTTAAGTGATTTAATAATGCGTTATAATTATGCTATCAGTCCGTTCACCCTTGTTTCTTGTTCTGTCCCTATCGAATTGCTGTGATTATGGTTTAGCAAGTTTTAAAGCTAGTGTTTTCTTTCGTCATGATCCACTCAAATGTTTTTACTTAATTGTCTGGTCAGTTATTTTTCTTCACAATCTAGTTAGTATTTGTGTGTGTTGTTTGTTCTGTTCAAATTTGTTCAGTTTTTGACCTTACTGTGCTAGTATTTGTATTTTCTAAGTTGTATTTTTTTTCTTATGTGCTTCAAGTGTGTCATCTTGTGAGTTTTGAGCCTTTTTCTGGCCGGTTTTGGTTCTCATTTTGGTCATCGCCTATCATCAAAATCTTTTATAAACAGGCCATAAAGTCATCAAATTTAAGGAACCTTATTCAGAAATCCAAAATAATTCTCAGAGAACTGTATAAAAGTTAACAAATAATAAAGGCTCAACAGCGTTCTCAAAACCAGAGTTCAAGTCGTGATGATGGCTTTTAGTGGAGATATCTCGGACTTCAGTTTCCATAAAGCGCCCACGATAAATGACTTGTCTAAATTGTCATAGGTGAGCACTTTGTGTATGTGCATCCTGCCCTCTAATTGGTTGGCCAGGATACAGGATGATAGTCTATTCAGATAATAGGTGGATGAATGCTATAAATTGTGTCTAAAGTGACTTCTGTTTCTCACTCTGCTTTTCCAGGCAAACCCACAACCTTTCCTGTTTCTAACCAGCTCTACTAAATAAGCAACCTAAATATTTTAACAAATACAAAAATTCTATATTTCTTTCTATACATTCCATACATCCACCCATCAAATCTTTATTTTAGGATATTTAACATACTTTACATGCTTTTTCGTGATTTATCGTACTTTAACGTAATTTTGTGTGCTAATTTAAGGTGCTTTATAATAAAATGTAATATTATTATCATTATGTTTATCACAATAACTTCAACATAATTAATACAATCAATGGAAGACTGCATTGGTATTAAAATCTGGACACTGAGATAAAAACAAAACGTATTTGTGTCCTTGGCGAATGAAGTTGACGTCGTAAACACACCCATGAACTTAAAGTTAACAGAATGATTGCTGTGAAGATTGTTCATCAAGAACCGTGAAGAATAGTTTACGGAGGTGACTACTTTCATTCTGTACCGTGTCACGACCATGAAATACCCTTCCAACCAAAGATATAAAATATTTTTCTTCCCTCTCAGGAATGATACTCTGAACATTTTAAGCAAAATGGCAGGATAGGGTTGTGTCACAGTGTTTGGGCTGCAGACCGTGAATGTAAACTGTCTTTCCTTTTGTCAGCCGCATTTCAGTCGGCTCAAGTATCACCTTTACCGAAGCGTCCTCAGCAGGGACATTTCCAGCATCCTTCATTGCATAAAAAGGGTCCTTTCCATCCACCATCTGTCTCTGGGTCTGCTGTGATGTGCCCTGAGATGAAACACATGCTAATACGCACTCCTTCACCCTGCATATGCTTAGAAATCTCAATTACATTTAATTGTAATCACAGCAGTATTGGTGTCAGGACCTTGTCAAAACAGAGCATGCACCAGAAGACCAGACGGCAATCAGAAAACTGATTCTGCTGCATGGAAATGAATAATGCAGGGCTGGACATGGACTTGAAGTTGTTGGTAAAAGATTTTTACATACGAGATAAGATGGGTCAGTGGGTGGGTAGGTGAATGGATGGATGGATGGATGGATGGATAGAAGGATGAAAAAATAAACAGACAGATAGGATGGACTGATGGATGGACGGACGGACGGACGGACGGACAGATAGACAGACAGACAGACAGACAGATAATAATAACAAAAACATTAGATGACAGAATGGATAGATATGTGGATGGATGGATGAATTAATTAATGAATGAATAGAAAGACAGACTGACAATTAGACAGACAGGCAGGCAGACAGATATAGTGTACACACAAAAATGGACAGCAAATTTAAATGGATGGATAGATTAAAATTGATTAAACACTAACAGCCAGAAAGTATCAATGGAGGGAATAGATGAATGGAAGGGTGAAAGGATAGATCCAAATAAATAAACAAACATCACCATAACGCACTGCACACATCATAATGAACCAACAAACACAGACCATAATGAACAAGTAGCGCTGCCCGTCTTAAGTATAGTTCCAGTCACCAATTTCAATTTAAGTTCAAATTGTAGAGTCTAATCGCAGCAGGTAGGAAAGATCTGATAGAAAGATAGATAGATAGATAGATAGATAGACAGACAGACAGACAGACAGACAGACAGACAGACAGACAGACAGACAGACAGACAGACAGACAGACAGATAGATAGATAGATAGATAGATAGATAGATAGATAGATAGATAGATAGATAGATAGATAGAAAGATAGAAAAAGAACAAGATGACAAAAATAAATAAAACCCTCACAAGAAAATGAAAGATGCGTTCTAGAGGCGATAAAGAAGTCGAAACAAAGGAGCCAATGGACACGGGAAGATGGCAGCTGAGCCTTGCCTTGATAAACAGTTCTTGAAGCTCATCTTATTTCCTTTGACTTTTAAATCTTATGATTTATGAGATAGAGATCTGAGGAGATTTACAAACACTCCATCTCACCTGTAGTCCAGCAGGGATGACTTTGTCGTCTGTTGCCAGCCAATTCCTCCAAAAGTCTTAGTGACAGCCATATATAATAAATACTGCAGCCGGGGAACCTGTTGTGGTCATTTTCTAAATATCAGTCCATGACAGGCTTTTAAATGGCCGCAGCATCTGACAAATACTCTATTGTCAGTAAAGGTCTGTTTCTTAAGTCACAATTTATATTCGACTCTTGTCCTGTTTAAGACTCACATTTTTAACCTGAACTGTGATCAGCCAAGGCCACATATTCAATTCTGCACTTTATGACTGTTTCGTCTGATATTTTCTTTTTATTATTATTGGGAAATATCTTTTCAGAGCTCTCATTAGACCATTATTCTTTCCTAAAAGCACTGGTTCACAATGACCTTGCCAGCTCACGGTCTGCTCTGAATCCAGATTTCTGACACTTAGAGACTCTTAAGACATAAAGATCACAAGGTTTAAAATAAAAAAAAGAAGGAGGAAAGAAAATGACCACTTGAATGGATAGAAAAAGTATACTTCACACAGCAATTTTACAAAGGAGGGAAATAGTTTCAAAGAGAACATACACACACACACAAATAAAAAATGAAAGTAATATATAAATACAGTACATAATATTTAAGCCTAAACTATTTAACACGCAGAAGGTTTCATTAGTCATTATATGAATATTAAAAATATCACCAGAAAGTTAAATTAACAGCATCTAGATACATTTAATTACACTTGTTTTGAACAAATGATAAACATTAATGAGTAATTACATTTCTACAACGACAGCATACATCCTGGTGGCCATGGCAATGTGAAACTAATATAAAGGACAATGGAAGCCACACGCTTATCTTTAATATGAAGTTTAATCTGTTTTCAGCTCGAGCAGCTTGCTATTAAGAATCATGCAATTCTTATTTCAGAGTCACAAACGCAGTTTAATTGTCTCGTTTTTTTTTTTTTATTCAGCCTCATCCCTTTAACCACTTTTCCGTATCCTGGTCATGGGGAGCTGCAGCCAATCCCAGCAATTCTTGGTCTGAAGGTGGGCCACAACCCTGGATTGGTGGCCAACCAATCACAGAGTGACGCACGCACGCACACACACACACACACACACACATACCGACTGTAACTCCTAATATTTTTTGAAAATTAAAAAATAGAATTTAAAATTCTAGAATGTTCTCTACAGGTAATTTCACATCTTGTCTTTCCCATCCTCTGCGACCTAATGAGACGGCCTAATTTTGAGCTTTGAGACTGAGTTAAAACTGTGAAAATCGCCTTACAAATGCTTTGAACTTAAACTTGAACAAATGTCTTACTCACTGGTCACCATCTTGTCTTTATTGCATTTAATCTTCAGATTTATTAAACGTGCTTCGTCATCATTTGCCTAGAATATGTCTGGTGTTTGTTTCTCGCTATTTAATTTCTAAATGCAGTCCAGCGACTTACATGGTCCTGGCAGGTCCAGATTCATTATGTTTATTTCAGGTTTGTAATAAAGCCGAGCAGAAGTTTATAACCTGAGGTGTGCGGCTGATGACTTTGTATTGATGTTTGTGTAAAATAGACTTTGTGAATGATGCGTTCGAATGCTAATAAAATTGGCATCAACGGTAATGCTTATTGGCGCGTCTCTAATCCTCTGAGAATAGCTCATCTATTGATATGACTTTTCTAGCAGCATAAGACTGAATCAATCAGATAATAAGCAGTTAGATAATGCTCTTTGGAACAACAGCTATAGAACAACAAAAGAAGCTGTATATCGTTCTATCAGTCATCTTCAAGGAAAGAATGGACATTTTGTGCCATTCATACTCGCCAAAAATGTCATGACTGATGCGATAAGAATTGAAATCTGATGCTTTGTGCTGTGATTTCACATCCATGCTGAGATGTTTGGCCTTTTTATCTCCTTAGATAAAAGAAATAGGAAGCACATACTGCAAACGGCCGTGTATCATTATCTGACGGGTGTTTGATAATTGTTTTTTAAAATTAAAACTTAAAACGATGCAATGAAAAAAAAAACATGTCTGAATACTTCTAACACAGAGGTTTTCAAACCTTCTAACGAGGTTTACAGCATTTAAGTTCAAGTTTAAGTCCTGAGCATTTGTAAGGCTCTTCTCACAAGGTCTCAAAGGGCACAAAGCATTGAAAAATACAATAAAATGTCACTACAACATTAGATAATTTCATACTATGTTTGTATGGCTTCACCACGCTTTGTGTTTGTGTAGGGGGGGGGTGTAAGGGTTAATTACAACCACTGTATTACATAATTTGGCTGAAATTGACAGTAGAATAATACAATTATAAAATGTATGTTTTATAAAGTGTGTTGAATACCTGAACGTTCAGAGTAAGAAAGCTGATTAATAATTATCAAAGATTAATTTGTTTGTTTATAATAGCACAATTTAAACAATCTATAATCTTAAATTGCCCTTCAAATCGAGTTTTTCAATTTGACATGTATGAAAGGCTTTTTCAATTCAATTCAATATTGTATGATGCACACCATTCTATCCATTTTGAGCCAGTTTACCGCAATGTTCAAAGTATAATATTAGGTATTAATATGAAGTCTGTAGATTCATATTGCACTATTTTTTAAAAAGAATATAAAAAACAGAAAATTGGAATCAAATGCAGTTATTACAAAATTTTGTACTGCACCGCAAAAGGTTTAGGATTTAAATATATTTTGCATGTGATATCACTTCCTCTTTGGCAGTAGATGTCACCAGACGTCAATAGCAATAATAAGAGATTCTGAGTTTTGCAGGTTTGACTGTGTTGATTATTCATTAAGAGAAAAAATATTTGTTTCTTAAAAATATTAGTAGCTGAATGTTCAGGTTCAAGTTCAAATTTATTTGTATAGCGCTTTTCTCAGTACCAAAACAACGCAAAGCCGCTATGCAGAATAAGGAAAAGAAAAAACTTTAAAATGAAACATTCCATTGTTCAGCTGTGTATAGAATAAGGGACAAAGAGTCAATTGAAAAACCAGCTGAGGTTGTGACTGAGGTTTGAATTTTTATGCTAGTTAGTTCATGAAAATAGCTTTAAAGTGTGATTAATATACATATAGTATACAGTTGTGCTGATGGAAATTCAGCGAATTCCTTTGAAGTTAATGATAGAGGTTTCAAAGAAACAAGTGCACGGAGAAGAGCAAAGGAAGTTCAAAATGCCCTCAGCACTGTGTGTGTTAGCTTTTACCGTTCTCCTTTCTAGGTGACCAAAGATAATGTGGATTTTGATGAGCATTTTGGAAATGCTAACATGGCATCATGTCGAAAGTGCAAGTAGGACAATTCTGCCAAATCAGGAATTTTATGGTTCATAGACGGATTTTTACTTTCACATTTTCCGTCTATTTGTTCAAATTCCTTTATAGATTTGATCATAACATAATATCGCGACAATAAGCCAAATAAAAGTGACTGATGTTCTTCAGTTCCTCTGGATCAAGAAAAAGACATTTAGACAATTTAGACATTGCATTGATGTAAAAGATGTCACCTTAAATGTTGAAGACGAAAAATGTGAAGATATTTGTCAATTTGCCGTTGAATCCCACACGTCTCTGTCTTCACTAAGCTCTTGAGTGAATGCCGTCACACCATTATCCCATCACCAATCAAACAGCCTCAAACCTATAACAGCCTGGTCCTTTCACCCTCTGCGTCCATTTAACACAGCCACAATTTTTCACTATGTCACCAACCCAATCTCCAATCTGGACCTAATAGACCCTAACAGAGCTATTTCTCACTTTACAGACGAGATTAAGCAGAGGGAAATGCGCTAATTTAAAGCGTGTAAAAATAAACATGATGTGAACATGATGTTTTTTACTTTGTTTAATGGCAATGAAACAAATTATATGCAGTAAAAGTATGGGATACATATGGATGAAACAGTTCATCAGTTCATATTTTAATCTAGACTCGCTCATAATTGTGAGAAGAGCAGATGTTGCCTAGAAGTAAAGAGATGACCTTGTATTCCAAAGGTCGCTGGTTCAAATCCTGGACTGACGCTGCTCTCATGGTGTCATGGCTTAAAACTGCTCACTGCTCCTGGCGCAAGTGTACTTGCACTTAACTTTGGTGGGTGAAATGCAAGACTCAACTAGAATTAAATCATATGTGTTCCATTTTGGGCTTCAAACTACAAGAAGCTGATGGTGTATTCTTGAATAGCCCTTTAATAGCCCTACATATGTGTGCTGCTTGTGAAAAACCCAGACAGATTTTATTATTCTATCAAGGAAATTATATAATACACTGAGCTTGGATATTTGCTTAGTGGAGATGGAGAGCTGGAGTGTATGATTAGATTTATTGTGCTGTACGAAGACATTCCTTATAGCAGTAAACATCAATATATCCTTCAGCCAGAAGAAAAAAAACAGAGGTTCCTAATTCATGAGGCAACCATCAATTTTCTTTAAAATTTGTATCTACAATTAATGCCATGTCATGGGCAGTGCGAAGCCTGTGGGTAACAGCTAGTTTAATACTGTATTTACGTGAAAACAAGCCCCCCGTGAATATAAGTATCCCTCAGATTTTCATGCACAAAATGAGAATTCAATGAATAGGCTTCTTCTTACTTTCTTGGTGTTTTGACTCTCCAGAAACCTAAAATTTATTTTAATACCTAGAGTAAACCTAAAAGAAACTAAGAGGCTAAATACCTAAACCTAACTTGTGACTCGACCCCATATTTCCTTTTGATGTCGTTTTACTATAATAGACAGAAAAATAGTAATGGCTAGATATAGAAATGTAGCAGAGTGTATCTCCAGTAGGGGGTGCTATGATTTCACTTGCTATGTCCATACATGACAATATACCGTATCAATCGCGGTACCTCACTTACACATGTTATAATAATATGTTGTAGTATTTTATTTGTTTTTATTTCTTCCTGTGTTATTTAGCCAGTGAGCTCGGTCACTGCGCTTCTTTTTTCCTATTATTCAGGTACTTATTATTTATAAGTTAAAAATTCTGTTGCATGTACAGCAGCTTGTTGTTTAGCCACTGTAAACAACATGTTGTATTGCGTCGTGGCTAATGCTTATTTTGGTTATTTTATATACAAAAAAGAATGCACTCAATAAGTCAAGTTTCAAGTCAAGTCAAGTTGGTTTTTAATTGTCATTCTGCTACATGTGTAAACAAATAGTAGAATGAAATGTCGTGTCTCACAGGACCACGGTGCTACATAAATATTCAAGTACACATGTTCACCCAAACAGATAACAATAAAATAAAAACTATAAAAATAAAAATAGAAATTAAAACAATAACTTTAAATGAATACTGTGCATGATAGTGGATAGTACATTTTTTGTACATGAGACTGTAAAAAAAAAAACGAAACGCTACATTAAAAATAAAAAAAAAAATAAACAAAAACACCTACATTTCAAAAAAATGCATAACCAATAACAAAAACATTGGTAGATGAGCTGACCCTTCCCAGGAACGTTCTTGACTAACGATGTCTTGTAAACTCGTTATCCAATTGGCAATATGGGTTAGATCAGTGGGAGCAAATAAACGAGCAGGTTTTCCTATTTGCATAAGTGAAACCTCTCTATCAGGGCAAGATGCCAACAGCAGCGGTCTAATGCTCACGCGCAACAGCCTTCCTACACCATTCATCTCAGACTCCATTGTCTGGCAATAAAAAGGTGTCTGGACATAAAAGATGCCTCTTATCCATCAGTCTTAGTGGCACTCGATAAATGACCGGAGATGTAGACAATGCACACACCCATGCTAAAACCTTGTCTGTTCGATTGGCATAGACAGATAACCATCTTAAGCTTTGTTAAACCTGTGTTTTCAGTACGATAAAAAAAAAATTATAAAATTCAAACACTCCAACACTCCAACATTCGAGATGAATGCAACGGCTCATCCAGAAAAGGAATAAAACATTTGCCAGTTTACTTTAATAGCAGAATACACTCAGTATGAAGTCAAAAGTAATATATGGCTGCCATGTTTACAGCAGCACGACTACAGATTGCCAACGATTTTCAATCAGATTGATTGAGATGTCATGGCGGTGATTGAACCACGTTTTTTCAAATCATGGCCACTTTCAAATCAACTACCATTCAAGCTTTGGAATAGTCACACTCTTTAAACATGAGACAAAAACAGCTGCGACAAAATATATATATATTATAGAATAGAAAAATCCCAAGGCATTGGAACACTTCACCACCGGCAATCAGGCTAATGTACTCCAGTGTGTCCAGAACACAAGGCTTTCTCCTCAACCATTAGCTCAGCAATCTCTCAAAGTGGGGTCTCGTCCAAAACCCTCTGATTTACATGAAGGTCAGAAATCCATCATCTTTGAGATTAGGCTTTTTTGACTGTGATTGATCTGTCTGCTTTCCTAAAAAAAGTACTGTATGTAGTTTTCAGACAGTTTTTTGTTCACACCTCAACCATTTTGAATGTGGTTCCAAAACCTTCGGAAGTCAGGAGAAATGCTTTCTAGAACTTAGAAATTGTTACGATTGTACTTATTTTGCAGATTGGAGTTTGACTCAGAGTTTTTGTTCTTTTACGAAATATTTTGAAACATTGAGTTGCTATATTTAATTTTTTTGTATTAGGAAATAAAACCTCAAATGAAGAGTTTCTTGTTTTTCCACATTTATTGGTGTTTTTTTTTAAGCCCAATTTCATTATGAGTAAAATACTCAAGTTCTTTTAAAATTTAATACTTCACAACTCTAGTCTTTTACTCAACAAGTAATGGAGTAAATTTTTCAATAACGTATCGGTACTTATACTCAAGTATGATTTCAGGTTCTCTTTACACCTCTGCTCTGATTGAGACTTTAACACTATCAAAGTGCTTGTAATCAATGAATGGTTCTCCAAGGATTTGTTATAAATCTTCAGTAGTGATATAATGCCTAGAGACTTTTATTATGTTGCAGATTAAATTGTTGCAGATTCAATCTTTGTTGGACGAAATGCGTTTTTTTCTGATATCTCGCTATAATAAGCTATAATAAGGTTTCTTCTCTGCTTTTAGAGTTATTTGCCTGACACTTTTAGTCAAAGCGACTTACATGATGGGCTGATGGAGTTCAATGTCATGCCACCAAAGTCCTATTTTTTTGTTTTAAATAATCGATTTATATACGATTTCTTGCTCAACCTCAGTATAACTTCAGTGGATGGTTAATTGCCGAATTTCAAAATGGTCTCACTCACTTACTCACTCACTCACTCGCTCTAAAACTACAAATGGTACAACTGCATGTGTATTATGCATATTTTATATCTATTTTTTCCATGTATAATTTGTTCTGAGTGTTCTGACACCAGTCGCACTGTGCAGCGACCTTGATGATAACCACTGTAATTGTATATGCGCAAAATATCACTTGATCAAAAGAAAAAAAGAAACTTTAAATGCTGCACCAAGAGAAATGTTAAGCGAGGTTAATAATGTCCCTGTTGGATCCTTCCAGTTTCATTAAATGTGATACGGACTCAACGGATACAGTGGCTAGTGGGATGTGAACAGATTCCTAGCATCAGCCAGTTTAGCATCCAAGCGTCGTAATGTGAGACGGCATTGTTCTGTACTGACACCTTTAATTTAAGTGCAGGTCCAGTTGACTGATAAGACTCGGAGCAGACCACACATCCCAAGGTTAACAAGGAGACTGTCTGGGCACTAGCTCCATTAAACCTGTGCAGACAAAAAGCTAAAAACAGAAGCGGAGGAGCTTATGATCCACGTTGACACCTCACAGTTTGGAGCTATAAAATCCTTGTTGAAGGTGAAGAGAACTGGCATAATCTCCCCAACCCAGAATTTATAGGAAAAAGACATGGTGGAAAGATCCAAAAGATTCAGAAAATCCTCACAGCCTATTGAATCATAAAATAGTCTTAGCTTCGCTCCACTGGGTTCAGGCACCTGTGCTGTTTAAGCCACAAGAGACCAGAGAAACTCATTTACAATGGCACGCAAACTCAAGATTAATAAAAAGTGTGGATCTTTTCATTGGTTTAATTGGAGTAAATTGGTTATTACTCACTGTATAAATCTGATTAATCTGGTTTATTTTTCAATCAAAATCTGATTTCTCGATTCTGCCATTTTCAATTTGTAGTAATCAACTCGCCATTTCTATCCATTAAATATGTTGAATCGATGTCGTACAGCCATGACTACAAGTGGTATGAAGCACTTTTTGTACCTGCTTTTTCTGACACGTTGTGGTATTATCTTCCGTTAGTTATCCTGTTTAAAGTAGGATTAGAGTAAGTGTGTTGCAGTACCAAACAACAGCATCAGATAACTAACACGATCCAGATAATATTTCATCCATCACACATAATCTCAGTGGGACTGAATGTCAACTTTAAGTATTAGACCTCAGCACTGCACTTTTACACCAATGTCACTGCTGCTGTAAAATTGTTTTATCTTTTGTGCTTTATGAGCCATGTTAGGGTTTTAGTTCTCGGCCCCTTGGAGTGGAAGCTGGACTTTATGCAAGATGAATCTGAATTTTCTTATTAGGGCACCCTTTGGCTTTAAAGGTCATGGGGTCCTTAATGAATAAATTATTCAACTTCATTATTCATTATTCAGAATTCATTCTTGTATTGTGTCACAACGCATGTTTGTTCCCAATGTTCCCTTTGCTTTTTTGTATTAGTTACACTTACTTTTGGTTTCATTTTAAGTCATTTGTATTCCTCTGTAATTGTTTAGATTTATTTTTATTTGAAGTTTTCTAGCTCTTGATGTGTAGCTATAAGACCAAATCCTTGCAAATTTACCAATTCCAAATCAATATGTTATATTAATTATTGTTACATTAAAAATAAATATTTGTCATTTTTTTAAACCATCACTTTTGACTTATTTCATATTTACATTTATGAAGAAGATTCAATTTAATCTTTAATTGTTATGTAATAATTGTATATTTATTCCCTGGCCCAAACTCATCTGGTACCTAAATATTGAAGGCTACCATAAAAATTACTCTTTCGAACTGAGCAGTTTGCCTGTCAAAATGGTCCAAAGAGATGTGGAGTCGGGTGGTGAAGAGTTATATTTCAGAATAAATACATTTAAACATTAAAACATTTAAAATATTTTGTGCACCCTTAAAATATGTCCAGTCACAATTATACCATTTAAAAATATGAACTTGCTGCTAAATTAATTGATTCATTTTCATATGTACTCCATTTATGTAATTTCAAATGTGCAATTATTTTTACACACAAAGCAAGGCAGTTGAAGCACTGCATTCTGGGATCTGTAATTTCTGGCATCGCTTCAAATTATTATCTTTAAATACAGCCCACAACAAATCCATAATAAGATATCTCGCAGACCGAGTATAACTGTACGCCGGGCCGAATGTGTTTGAGTTTGACATATGGTAAAAGGCAAAATCATTTCTATAATGAGCTGAATCATTTCTGACAGGGACTTTATTAGATCCTGTCTGGCTCAAGTTCCTTCCCCACCTTGTTTTCTGACCTCGGCCTAAAGAGAAGAGGATGCTGACTCTGACGGCCTTTGACTTTGACAGCCAGGGATGTGACATGGAACAATGCTGACCCGCTGGATTCCACAAACACCTAGGCAGAGGTGTGCGCTATTCTCAGGCTATAGCTGTCTATTAATATTTCAGATTTGAAAAAACATGTCATCATCCACGATGGTGGCCCTCTCTGGAAACTATAAAATCCATCAGTGCTTTCATTAGGTTTTGTGAATGAATGTAAATGTGAATAGGTACAATTGGTCGAATTTGGCAGTTTATGATTGGTAACTTTATAGACTTTATAGACTTTATGAATTGATACACAGAAAAGGAGGACATTTCTTTTCCTCGAATTTTGTGATGAGTCATGCATCCCACCATCAACCCGGACCACTATTCCAATTATAGCTCTCGGCTGGATGCTTGGCTGCTTAGTGGGCATAACTATCATTGCCCAGACAGAGAACAGGGTTCCCAATTGAAATATATGTGGCTTACAAATTGGATTTTGGAAACGGACTGAATTAGATCCTTTTATCCCGTACCTTCTGAATTCTCCTCCACAAGATCTGTCTTATTTCAGAATTCCACATCATAAATGGCTTTGACGTGTCTGCGCTGCTAATCCAGACATAATGAGCGTGATTACGTGTAATGCATCCTGCCAGGAGAAGGACACTGATCTATCTGAGGACGCTTGGTTTCTGCTTACTGCTTTCTGCCGTCTGAGGCAAATGGTACCGAAACCTAATAAAGTAGATAATTAAATGTTTTATAATTCAGTTAAGATAAAACACTTCTCGAGGAGGCGTGAAATGTAATGTTGGGGCTTTAAAAGCACTATGATGAGTAGGAAAACTCAATGATCATCACTATATATATATATATATATATATATATATATATATATATATATATATATATATATATATATGCATTTATTTAATTGATTTACTAGGCATGGTGGAGCAGTAGATAGCGCTGTTGCCTCACAGTGAGAAGGTTTCTTTGTTTCAGGCCCGCTTTGCAAATGGTTGACTATCAATCCAAAGTTGCTGAGAAAGAGGCCAGCTCCCTGTGGCCCAGAAATGGAGTAAGTGGTAGCAAATGGATGGATAGATGGATTGTCTATATATTTCTTTACTGTAAGGGATTGGATGCTGGCGCAATTTGTCTTGTTCAGTAAGGCGGCCTTGAGAGTCTCAAAAGGTAGCAAATAAATGGGACAAACTATTCTTATTAATTCAACATTCTTATAAGTTCAACATCTGTATTTATGTTTTTTTTTTAGAATTTAAATAGATTCATTCTTAATTTTATTTTCATTAAAATAATTATAATAAATATTTATAAATAATTACTTTTTGATTTTAATTTATAAAAGTCTGTTACTCTTTTAATTATTATTTTTTCCTTATCTTTTACTCTTTTTTCCATCTTTTTTTACAATTTCCTTCTAGGAATTTTAAAGTTTTTTTGAATCTTGAATCTGTAATATGAATTTTATTATACAGTATACTGTACATATTCATTTGCATGAACCTTTTTAAAGTAAAAAATATTGCTTTAATTTTCGCTCATTTAATACAGCACATTTTACTAAAACAAAATCTGATTATAACATTTTTTATCATTGTATTTTCTGGGAATAAAAAGTTGGGCTATACATTATATAAAAGTTTAGTAGTTTTACAAATAAAAGTATTCCGTCATCCTAATCTAATGAACAGATTTTGGCTTGTTCAGAACTCTGACTCTCTTTAAGTGCAGGTCATTGTCATTATGAAATAGAAATGGATTCTTCCCAAGTTTTTGCAGTTAACTTAAAAAATACAGTTTCACAATTACTTTCTGTGACATTAATTTGCCCTGAAACTTAAATTTAATTAAGAAGATGTGGTCTGTATTTGGTGGCCTAGTTTATGAAATAGTCTGTATATGCAGTAATAGTTTAGAGGTGCAGTGATAAACGCTGTGGTCTCAGAGCAATGACGCCCCAAGTTTGCGGCCTGGTTGTGGGCTTATGTGTAAAGTTTGCATGTTCTCCCCTGTTCGTGTGGCTTTCCACCAGGTCTCTGGTTTCACAACCGAACTGCCATTAATTTTCTTTTGAATTTTGCACAATACTACTGTATAAATAACCCATACCAATATGCATATATGTATGCATTTACATACATGCATTATTACTTTTTCTGTATATTAACAGTACTCATTCAGATGAACTCATTCAATATTTTTATTTCATCATCTCATCAGTTTAATTTGCACTTTTTGTAAGCAATCCATGTTGGCACTTTAGGTTGGAAGTTAACTGTATTATATTGGCTCGTGTCTAGCACAATGACTTTAAACTTGAATATAATCTGATTTTTCTATATATATGAATATACATATCTAATCTAACGCCACAGTCCAACAAATACATCATCAGGCCCATTTATGTGATTGAACCTATGTATTCATTCTTCAGGTTTCAAACGGGCTACAGCTCCCCATGACCCAGAAATGAGTGAGATTTTCCGATTTATATAAAAAACTGTTGCTTTATAATTATGATGCCATGGTTTTTATTGAAAAAAGAGCTGAATTTCTGACACGTAATGTTGCTACATGAAAAGAAATTGATCTGTCTTGTTGGCCAATATTTTTAGTTTTTTTTTTTATTTACGTAGTTTTTTTAGACTTGGACTAGTTTCGTGATGTCTTAATTTTTTTTGCTTCATATCTGCAATCTTTTGCTAGGGATTTCGTCCATTATACTTGGACAGACTGAGTTTGTTGGTCAGATATCAGTACAAGAGTTGAACTCAAGTGCATCATAAATCGAAAGTTTAGACATGTATTCTGTAAAAAGTTTTATTACTGAGACTATTCAGACAGTTTATAAAACGAATAAACACAGTCCAGCCGAAATCAAACTTTGAATCCAAGTTGATTCTGTTCTGTTCCCAGAACAATTTGTTAAAGATAAGTGCATTTCTGCCAGTCTGTGTTTATTATATAATAGCGGAGAGTTTGGATTTTGAAGTGTTTACATGTAGAGTAGAACGTTGATTATAATTGGTGTTCACATATTTAAATCACAGTTTTAAACTCAGAAAGTTTGATTCTCTTGATTAAGTCACCATATTATGTAACTCGTGTACTTATTAGCCTTTAGCTTGTTTACAACCATTCTCATGCTGTGTGTGTGTGTGTGTGTGTGTGTGTGTGTGTGTGTGTGTGTGTGTGTGTGTGTATTCTTGTCTTGTGTAGCATGTTTTGTTGAATTTTAATTATTGTACATTGTTGCTCTTTCTTCATTCCTCACTAACTTTTGCTTACTCACCTACTTCTCGGTCACACTTTCTCAAACTCACTCTTTCTTTCACAGCCTCTTACTCTCACTCACTCACTCACTCATTCACTCACTCTCACTCACCTAGTTACTTTCACTCACTCATTCTGTCTTTCTTGCTTTCTCCCTTTCTCTCTCTCTCGCACTCAATCGTACTCACCTAGTCACTCCCTTAAACCAGAATTTATTTCATTCTCTCTGTTACTCGTTCACTCTTCTGACTGTCATTTTGGACAATACTTGTAGTTTTTTAATAATCACTTTCTCTCATTCACAATTGTATTACGCACTCAGGCACTCTTTCTTTAA
>CM051505.1:1963178-1992856 GCA_028031935.1 Paedocypris micromegethes
CCCCCCCTTCCTAATTTTCTCCTATCTCACCCTCACACCGACTTTCTTTCCACTCCACAGAAGAAAAAAAACCTCCTGTACTTCTCCCCTCCCTGTGCAGAAGTGCTCATATAGGGGCACAGGCGGGTTCCCGGAGGAGCAAAGTTTGTTTAAAGTAGTTGGGAAAAAGTTTTGGACAGACTGATGTGCGCTCCACAGTTCGCCTGAGCAGCCGTGCAGCGTGTCAGGGAACGTTTCCTCCAGATGTGTGGCCTTCCACTGTCAGAAGACTCTGGTGAGTGAATGACCAAACTGGGCTTGTTTCTCTTCTTTTAAGGGATTTTTAACGTCTTCCCGTGTTTATTGAAACCATCTTTGAAGATACTTCGAGTTGTAAAGGAGTTGTTTTTAAATTGTACTTGTTTTGTACACAGAATTAATAGAATATAAACTGTTGCCAACCATAAAACTACTTCTACAACCACATAAAGCAATTTCTAATAGTTCTTTTCACTCAGTTGGATGAATTGGAGAATACGCTTGTAAACTTTTAGAAGCATTTAAGCTTTACTGTGACTGTTTTATTCTTACAGTAATTCAAGCTTGAGTGAAAGTAAACCCCATTTCATACGCTTTGAACTGGTTTGGCATTTATTTTATTTTTATGACACTATTACTCAAGGTGCACCCAAAGGAAATTAAAGGTCAAAATCATTGCATTTCCGCTATTTGAAATGACATTTATGGTTTCATAAACATCATTTGAGGGTCTGAAATGTCTCATTGTTTTCTCTGTTGTAAAATATTATAAGGTGTTGCTTGGCTAAATGGCTGGTCCAGTGAGATAATGCAATGTGGGTAATTAAATCATTTCACATTCTCTATTGATCACAACGTCTTAAAATTACAAATATATGTTCATCAAGGCATGTGATCAATAATCCCATTCACGTACACTTGGCCAGACTTGAACTTTCACCTAACTTTGCTGCTTTCTTTTACGTCAGTTTGTATAAATATCCAACTTTTCTGTTACAATCAGCATTTGGGATTCAATTTCCCAAGTAAAAACGTTCCTAAAATAGGTGCATTTATTTTTCAAAGTGCCTCATTTTGTCTGCAAGCAGTAAATGAGAAATCTATCACGTCTTTCATCTCCAGAGCAGAAGTTCATTACAGATGGTGTCGCTCTGCTGAGTTACAGATATTATCCGTCCTCCACGCAGTAAATATCTCCATCAACACAGGCTGATTATAATGGTTATAGATCAATAGTATTGTTTCTTACTTCTATCATTTGAATATAAATTGAATGTTACCGCTGAATGTGCGCACAGAGGTTTTTATATAAGTGGGCCTGAAGACCCCGAAGCACAGCAGAGAAAAGGAGCTGTTGTCCCCCTTTGCAGGCAGATATCAAATTTCACACGTTTCCAGATGTGGAGAGGAGTGAAGGGACAGGCTGGAATTGGGCAAAACACTGAATCAATTGTGCGAATTGTCATTTCTGTCACATGTTTTTGTCACATTTTCATTTAGTTGAAGCATTTTGAAAAAAGAAATGTCTTTTATTGCAATAGTGTTACTACTAAGTTCCAAGTGCTCGGACAGTAGAGCTGGTGTTAAGAACAGAAAAGGTTTGGGTTTGATTTTAGTGTGACACACACACACACACACACACACACACACACAAGTTATTAAAACAAACACGCACATCGCTAAATGAATGAATGAATGAATGAATGAATGGAGAGAGATAGAGAAATAAAGAGCAAAGAGAGAGTGTTGTAAAGAGAGATAAACAAAGAGAGAGAGAGAGAGAGAGAGAGAGAGAGAGAGAGATAGACTAAAAGAGTCAGACCGAGAGAGACAGACTGACAGAGAAAAGAAGAGAGAGAGAGAAATGGAGAGACAGACTAATAGTGAGATATAAAAAGAGAGGGAGACCGAGAGATAGAGTTTTAAAAGGGAGCGAGAGAGAGAGACTGAAAGAGTCACAGAGAGAGAGAGAGAGAGATAGACACAGAAATAGAGAGAGAAAGAGAGAGCGTGCAATCATCCATGACATGCTAGACTGAACAAATAGCTTCTTCGTGTACGAGGTCATGTGCAGAACCCCCATATTGTGCTCTCATGAAACGCACCAGCAGGAAGTTCCTGTAAAGTCTCAAAGGTGCACAGATATTAAATTTGCAGTAGTGTTATTTATAGAATCAGATTACTGCCAAAGAATATTAAACGTAAATTTCTAATAAACAAACCAAAATGCTTCACATTTACGTTTGGATTTTAGTTTTTCGCTTGCAATCTTCACATTTTTGTTTGAAACTTTTTCGCTTTGGATTTTTCTATTGATTTTTTCTGTTTTGTTTGGATTTCTGGCCCAAGTTTCACGTGGGGGCCTTATTCCCTTATTCTGACTAGTGATTGGCTAGTGAGAATGTGATTGATAAGTGAGAATGTGATTGACTGGAAGATGGGGAGGAGTTTAGTGAGCGCCTAAACACATTCATAATCGGAATAGCTTCATCGTTTGTCTGGACCGATACAACACCATCCACATCACTGCATAAGAAAGACAACAATTGTGCTCTCGCAGCCTGCACTCCTTATTTAGTGAGCAAGTATAGTGGGTTTCACGGTAAATTTTAGTTAGCATGGAATTATAAGAGTTTTTAAAACAAACTGAATTTTATCATTATTTTCATTATTAATAACAATAATAGTAGTAATAATAATACATTTTATTTGTAAGGCACATATCGGGAGCACTGCGCATACACAGTATTTCGATGTGAAGAAACGACAGTGTGTACTATTATTCTGAAGTATCTGCCATCACAATAATTTAGCAATATTGTGCAAAGAAAACACTTAAATCACAGTTTGTGTACTAATATAAAAAAAAACAGTGAATGCCAAGATGTACATTCGCTGAACTTGTCCAACATTTCTTGGTCAAGCCGGTCTCTCCAGCCAATCAGAGTAAATGCCGCCACCATGCAAAACTTGGGCCAGAAATTGAAACGGAAAAAAAAAACGAACGGGACAAAAAAAGAAAAAAAAAGTTTGAAACGAAAATGTGAAGATTGCACAGAAAAAAAGAAAAAACCAAACATAAGTGTGAAGCATTTTATATGTGAACTTATTTTAGGCTCTAATCTGATTCCAAAGTTATCTGAAAGTATATTATCACAAATATTTCAATTTACAGTAGCCTCCCACTTACATATGCATCCTGTTTCAGTATGCAAATTTTTCCCAAATAAATCTTTGTTCAAGATTTTTAAGTTAAACTGGTTTTGAAATTCCTAGTGTCTGGCTGAGTGAGACGGCGGATTTTGCTGAGCAAACAATGGTTTTATCCATTTTTATTTTTCCCATCCATTTTCGTTTCACATGTTTACCAATTCACAATGTGTATTATTCATCAAAAAACCATCCCTTTCTGGATCCGTTGTCTGAACTGCTCTTTATTTCCCAGTAACTCGGGACTAAGACTCTCCAGAGCTCAAGCACAAGAAATGCATACAATAAAAACCCCGAATGGGTTTCAAATTTGAGACTCGCAATAGTTCCACAAATCTGAACTCAACTAACTGAATGTTATTTGTATATTTTTATTGTTTATTGCTCAATTTTACTGAGCATGAGAAAATGGTTGCTTTAATTTCCTACTTTCATCTAACATGAGCATAGAAATGCAAATAAAATATTATAAAAAAATATAATAAATAAAAGAGTTAAACATTGAAATGTACATGTACCATTTTGGAGTGTCTTTTTGAATTGGGGAAGAGTTGATGTTCGCAACATTATAGTTGTGGGTTCAACTTTAAGGAAAACATGAAGCAGGTTTAATCACTGAATTGTGTGTATCATTGCAAAAAAGCATATTCAATATGACTTCAAAATTAGCGTTTGTAAGTAAATCCGTAGTTTAACAATGCCGAGTTTTAGTTTTCAACTCTACAATACAATTTTTTTTATTACAATATAATTTTTCTTTTAATTATATTTAACTAATAATGTTAGTTAACCTGCTCCTTGTGTTGCAGATGAGTTTGGAGATTTGCAGCAGACCGGATTATTTGCAAAAGCTCTGCTCGTTTCTCTTTAGAGAATTCACAATTTTCATTGCTTGGATTCTCGTTCACCAGTCCGTCAAGTTCCAGGTCACAAAGGTGAAGGACTGAAAGCCTATTCCATCTTCTGGTCTTGATGGAGCTGCACTCAACACTCGGCCCTTTGCTCTTCACACTTCTAGTGATGGCCGTCTATTGCCAGAGCGGCGATGAAGAAGCGTGGGGATCGGGTGACGTCTCTAGAGATGCGGTCACTGCCAACACTACAGCAGTTGCGGATGAGCCAACCAGGACTAATCCGCATTTCCAGACGCTGCCCGAAACGGAAGTTGGGAACTGCTATGTCAACTTTCACACCAGCCAAGTTGTTTCAAGGCGGTTACGAGCTTTCAGAGAGGACGTTGCCTACCTGAAGGCTCTTCAACATGGTAATCAAGCAGTGATGGAGAATCTGGTCCAGTTTGTAGAAGCAGAAATGGGGAATCAAAGCTACCAGCAGGCGATCCAAGAGAATATTGCGGGAATCAAGGAAGACCACGTCAGCTTTGAGAGTGAAATGACAAAAGCTGTTGAAGAGATGGAGAGTCAGCTCGAAGGAGACGCTCAGGACATTTTGGATGGAATACAAAAGTAAGTTGGACTGAAATTATTTATGAAATCAGTGTTTGGAAAAGATCTAGAATTGAATGGATGTGAAAGTCACATGCATCATTCTGACAAAACCACACACACACACACACACACACACACACACACACGCACACACACACACACACACACACATTATTCACAAGAAGCAAAAAGTTCTAAAAATCTCAAAATCATTGAAATGAAACGTGTTTGTATGAAGCACTTTGTATTTAAATTATTTGCTTAATCAGATTTTTATAATGTATATACAATATATTAGTAATAATTCATAATAATTAATAGTATTTTATTATTACATCTTTATAAAATGTATTGGTTCTTGATGACCTGAAGAGTGAGTTTGGAGGCCATACAAATTTGATGAATAAATAATATTAGAGAGCACAAAAAACCTTTGTACTTTACTTCACAGCCAAAGTAATTTCAAAGTAGAGATTTTAATCCTTGTTGCAGTGGAACTACCAAGCGTCATTCATTCTCTGATCATATATGACGTGAGAGAGAACACACATGTATAAGAGAGTCAAATGAGTTAATTATGAAGTAAATTGACTAAAAAGTTCTTGAAATCTTGAAACATGTAGCAGCAACTGGTAGTCAGTGTAAGGAGACAAGCAGTGGAGTGATATGCTGCTTTTATGGCTGTTTTAAAACCAGGCAGTCTGCGGCATTCTGAAGTTATATAATACTTTATTGTAGCATATACTGTATAAATTATTGTATACCTTACTGCTTATACAAAACTTGTGCAAATATCTGTATAAGCCCAAAATGCAAACACACTGAGTGTAAAACCTCAATCCCAAGATTAAAAACAACAATGTTGACTTGAGTCTGGTCTCTGGATTTTCCATCACCAGTCCGTACAGTTGGAAAGAATGTAAATGGAAGCCCCCGTATGCGGCCCCTGGTTAGTAAATCTCTGCTTGAGAAGCACAGAGACCCCCTTCTCCTGTCTTTTTCTTCTTCTTAAACTTTCATTCCGTCTGATCCTGTTTCTACTTTTCACCATCCAAGAATAAAGTCGGAGTCCCTGGCGTTTGAAGCGATGGTGCTCGCCGCGTCAGAGATCGCCACTAGGCTTGAAGGTTCCTCGCAGAGCCTGAAGTTGGAGATGATGAAGAGCATGAAACAGCCACGTTGAGATGAACTTGGTGGGTTGCCAGGCAAGTCCAAAAAATATGAGGTCACATTCAGATTTACTTATGCATTTACTATATAAATAAACTGGAACTTGAACTTGATTTACAAAATAAATCAGAAATGCACAAATTAGTGAGAAAAGGGTCTGATTAGGTTCTAAGATTCAGATGCAAATTATCCATTTTTACAGTTTATAAAAAGAAAATAACCAGTGACAGTTGTTCTTCTGTAAAGGCCATAGGTAAAACACGAAGGCTTTATGTACAAGAACATCAGAAACAAGAATAATGATCCTGAAATTGAAGTGTGTTTTCTTTCCAAGAACAGACAAGCCCACGGCTGTGGACTGGATCTTGGCGTAAAGGAGCAGATGGTGAAAAGACGGTGTGTGAGGTTCTGGAAAACAGCAAGCGTGAACTCAAAGACAGTAGAGAGAGTGAGGCGTGCGGACGTGGCAGGGACTGTGATGTCATCGAGGAACAGAGGCACATTAGAATTTGACTGCATGGAGTAGTATGACAAAAGAATGTTTTAGATTTGAATAACCTTTTACTACCATTGATGTTTTTTTGAAGTGTTTTTTTTTTATCTCTTATAGATTGAGATGTGCAAGCATTAATCCTTTTTATTGAAGATTCCCTTGCAGTCTGAATTACTTATTTATTAAGTGTAATTGTGTTCAGCTTTACTTTGTTTGGAATGTTTGTCACAATTTAATGTTTCTTAAGGTTTTATTTGATGTTACTTACTTCCATGAGTGTGTAATATGATAAGGTCATATTTGCATCAATCAATACAAATTAAAAAAATAAATAAACTGATGCACTTATTGTGTTCTAAAAAAAGAACTTTTTTTTTTTTTTAGCATTTAGAGAGAATGGTATTCAGCATATACTGTATCAGAATCAATACATAGTTCAGTCATAATTCTAATAACCAAGATGCAGAGAAATAATTTCCCCATGAGGGACTAATAAAGGTTCAATTATTATTATTATTATTATTATTATTATTATTATTATTATTATTATTATTATTATTAAATGCTGTTTGTAGAGTGCGATCTGTCAGCATTTACTCTTCTATCCTGACCTCTAGCGTCCAGAGAATGCAACAGCAGTTTGCCGGAAATGTTTTATTCATCGGCAGAATTAGTTTCTAAAAAATACAAAAATGAAAACATTCATACATAATATTTGAACCTAATTTTAGAATGTCTAATTTAGCTGTGGTTGACCAAGAGGACAAAACCACCACTGAAAGAGAAGCTTGACGTCAAAGTCACGCCTTTTCTCGAGTGGCATGGTGAGAGTAGATGAGATGCTGAGTAAAGAGACGCTCAGTAAAGCCCGAACACAGCAGGAGTCAGGTCATCACAGCATCTGCGCACAGTCAGAGTGATGGAGTTACTTTGGGATCCGTTTATTCTAAATGTCTTTCGGTGCACCTAGTGGTAAAGAAAATTGTGTTAAAATGAAGAACATTTGGTGCAGATTCTGATAAACAGGTGCGAGAAAACCCTCACCAATGGTTCGATGTACCGGCAACAGGATCAACACGGCTGAATATCGTTTAATAAATAACATTGGAAACGGGTTTTTTTTTCTTGTCGAACTTCCGGCACTTTTCAATTCATTTTGTATTTATCATTGACTTGACTACAACTTGGATTTCTACCAACAAATCAGCTGTGCACCTCAATAGATAAAGAACATATTCAAATGTTTATAATATGTCTCAATTCGCTGAAGTTAACAGAACCGCACAAAAAGTAACCGGATAACGGTCTGATGGAGCGCGTGAAGATTCACCGGTTCTTCCCGAGGATTCCTCTTCTCTGTTTCATTTTCTGTGAGTATACCTCAGTCATTAACTAAATTGCCACACAAGGATGTGGAATATAATTGTGGGACGACAAAACATTTTATTCAACGTGCGTCAATTTAAACACCGAGTTGGGACTGATAGTTAGATTTGTGGACTTAAAAAAGCAGAAATATGTGTTTGAGTCTCATTTATTTATATCTTGGCACATTTGAATGGGTCTTGCGATTGCCAGTAAAATAAAATGTCCTCTCCACGGCCAAGTTGGTGCTTACAGCGAGACAGATTTACGAGTGTTGCTCATCACTCCGCGCTTACTCCGCGCTTGGTTTATGCGACCGCGCGCTGTCAGCACCTCCGCACCCCAGACGAATGCAGATCACCTTTACTCCGCTGCTTGCTTGGAATTCTATTCGAAACTTTAAAGTAGTTTCCTTTGCTGATGCAGGACTTCATTATTCCGTCCACTCAACGGTTAACGCGCTGTCACTCATGGGGTCGTGGGTTTCTCTTTCACCGTGGTAATGTCAAATTCAAATTAGTTTGATATGTTGCACAAATTAAATGTAACACCGCAGGTATCATGCATTTAGGTTATAACAATATCTTTTAGTTGTTTTACTCAACGCATTATTTATATAAAATATTTGTATATTATTGTTTTTATGACTAGAACCATTTAGGAAAAAAAAAATCTATGCTGCCCCCTACTGGCCACGGGCCCGTAAACAGCCGCTATGGCTTCCTCCGCTTTTAGGGTTGTTAAGACGAACGGAAACGGTATGTTCAGAATAAAACATTGAGTCGACGTAAAACCAATCCAATAATGATCCAATAATTAAACTTATTAAAAAGTTAAAAAAAAGTTCCTTTTAGACAAAATCACATTAGGGTCTACAAATTAATGACCAATCAATTCTGCCTTAATAATCCAGAACCCCAAGACCCAGAAACCGTACAAGCAGCTAAGAAAATAACTCTAAAATAATATAAGCTAATAAAATAAATAATAGCAGAGATGTCAACACTATATTTTTTCCCTTGGCACAGCAGCCACTATAGATGCTTAGGATTTCATGTCATGTCTGGCTGTGTTAATAAGCGGAGGCGGGGGTCCTAAATCTGACTCGTTAATGACATGTTGTCATTGGTCCAGATTGAAACTCACCGTGGCAGTATTTCCCCGGTGAAGCTCGGCTCTCCGCACTGACACTCCAGCTCTGAAATAGGCCTGTCCTCAGCCTTCTGTGTTAATGGCCCCTCAGCTCTGAGATGAAACCTGAATGTCCGGCTTATGCTTCTCAAGCACTGTACGGCAATGCTTGTCACCAAAGGAGTGGAGATTACTGAAAATCCCACCACTGAAAGAAAGAGATTGAATCAGTGTCTGGTTTGCTGTGTGATGAGAGTTTCCCGTTAAGCCTGAGACGGTTGGAGTGATTTCTTTTCACTTTAAAGCTTGATTACATTCATCACTTTGCTTTCAATTAAAATATTTCATATGTGAAATGCGCTTTAATATCCTGCCGCTGTGAGGAGGATGATGGCTGAATGTTAAAGTCTTCCAGGCTGTGCTGGTTATTTAGCAGGCAAACGGCGTCAGTCAACCATGGTTACGTTAATAGACTCTCGATTCCCATCAGCACGTTTAAATCTTCAACTCGTTTAAAAATGCGAATGACGGCGTTTTAAAGCGTTCAAGTGCGAAGACCTAACCAGAGTTTTTTAATCCCATGAGTTAAATTAGTAATTTAGATTAGATATAGTTTAACACTAACTTGAAAACCTTTGTACTAATTACTACAGTATATACTATATAATATTATGAATAAAGTATACTATGATGAATAATAATGGTTAGAATGTGAAATATTTGTGTTATATATTACAATACAAATATATTGAATACTAGCCTTAATTATTATATACAGTATTAAAATATGGTACAAACATTTACAGTACAATACTAAACTAAGCTTAATTGTGCGTAATAGTGCATTTTTTTCACCTTGCATGTATTCTGAAGAACTACATACACACACAAACCCACGCACACACGCACGCACACACACACACACACACACACACACACACAAAATTGCATTTATATCTTAGTGGGGCCCCCCATTATAAACCTACTCCAATTCAATCTAAACCTCAAACAGGTCCTTAACCATTGTGGGGACCAGAAAAAGATCCCCAGATGTGGCCATAGTCCCCTACGTTTGTTTGAATACCTTTGGGGCCCCTCTTTGTGCACACACAAACACCATATTTAGTTGTTAAAATGCACCAATGTAACACTTTGACTATCTTTATCTTGTCAGTTTTATGCTGTGAAAAGACTCTGTCACATGCTGAAGACGAGCTCTTCAAGAAGCTCTTCGACGGCTACAACAAGTGGTCCAGACCCGTCCCCAACACTTCAGATGTCGTGATTGTCAAGTTTGGCTTATCCATCGCTCAGCTGATTGATGTGGTACGTGTATTACATCCTCTACATGTCTTTATGTCAGTAGATATCTATCTATCTATCTATCTATCTATCTATCTATCTATCTATCTATCTATCTATCTATCTATCTATCTATCTATCTATCTGTCTGTCTGTCTGTCTGTCTGTCTGTCTGTCTGTCTGTCTGTCTGTCTGTCTGTCTGTCTATCTGTCTATCTATCTATCTATCAATTACAGTATTATTTATTTTCAGGAACTGTTCAGAATCAGTTTGTTGATATATTTTTATGATATTTTTCAAAGAATAAGCCAATATTGGGTTTTTTTTTTCAAAGGCAGCTGGACCAACTTAGCAATTCTTAAAAGCTCACAAACTCTTAGTCATTTGATGAGTTATTCCAGATGTATTTCCCAAATGTCCATCAAGTGTGTGAATCAAAAGTGTACAGTCGAAGCAGTTTTAGCATCCCGACTCATCATTCTTCCCTTTTCTCATCAGGATGAGAAGAATCAGATGATGACCACAAACGTTTGGCTCAAGCAGGTATGGGACGGAAAGCCACAAATTGCTAAAAAAGTGCTACAAGTACTAAATGTCGCTCTCTTCTCCATCCCAGGAATGGAATGACTATAAATTACGCTGGAAGCCGTCAGACTTTGACAATGTGACATCCATCAGGGTTCCGTCTGAGCTCATCTGGGTTCCAGACATTGTTCTGTACAACAAGTAAGTTGAGGACAAGTGGGAAATAGCTCTTTCTCTAAATATCAAAAATAATAATAATATTGATGATCTTTGGAAACACTACTCGACATCGCCACCTAGTGCATGACTGTAGCACTACATATTTAGCTTCATTAGTACTTCAGTTTTGAGCCCTACATTATTATACAAATTATACATTTTGAAGAGTGAGAAATGTCAAAGGCAACAATAATGTGTTAATAATGTCCTGTCTTCAGTGCAGATGGAGAGTTTGCGGTGACCCACATGACCAAAGCCCACCTCTTCCACACAGGTAAAATCCGCTGGGTTCCACCTGCCATCTACAAGAGCTCATGCAGCATTGATGTCACCTTCTTCCCCTTTGACCAGCAGAACTGCAAGATGAAGTTCGGCTCATGGACTTACGACAAAGCCAAGATTGACCTGGAGCGCATTGAGAACACAGTTGATTTAAAAGATTACTGGGAGAGTGGCGAGTGGGCCATCATCAACGCTGTAGGAACTTACAACACCAAGAAGTACGACTGCTGTCATGAGATCTACCCTGACATCACCTACTTCTTTATCATCCGCCGTCTTCCGCTTTTCTACACCATCAACCTCATCATCCCCTGCCTGCTGATCTCCTGCCTGACCGTGCTGGTCTTCTACCTCCCGTCAGACTGTGGGGAGAAGATCACCTTGTGCATCTCCGTCCTCCTCTCCCTGACTGTCTTCTTGCTGCTGATAACAGAAATAATCCCCTCCACCTCGCTCGTAATCCCCCTGATTGGAGAATACCTTCTTTTCACCATGATTTTCGTCACTCTGTCTATCGTCATCACCGTCTTTGTGCTGAACGTCCACCACCGCTCTCCCAGCACCCATAAGATGCCACGCTGGGTCCACTCCGTCTTTCTGGATTTGATTCCACGCTGGCTGTTTATGCGTAGACCTGCACCGGATAGTCGGCGTAGGAGAAAGCTTCTTCTCCTCCAACGGCATGGTGGGACACCACGGGTGACTCGAGGGGAATCTGCTTCCCTTTCCACGTCTGCTGGTTGGTTCCGAGACAACAATTTCGGTCAGGGCTCTTTTAGGCACCTAACTTATAAGGACTTGGAGCTGGAAACACTTTCCTCTGCTCTTTCGTTTCCATTCCAGCCTCCTTCGCCTCGTCCTCATGGCTTTATGGTTCCACGACCTCAGGGGGCGGAGCCTCATACTCCGCCCCCTCCACTGAAATTCAGCCCCACCCCTAGACTAGAGGGCGTGGTATCAAGATCCTCTGGAAGAAGAGCTAGCATCACAAAGCCTCCTGAGATCATGATGACGGAGAATCATCACCCTGGGCTTCCACTTTCTCCCAGTGTTCTTCGAGCTCTGAAGGGGGTTCAATACATAGCAGACCACCTCAAAGCAGAAGATGCAGACTTCAGTGTAAGGATGTTTTTTGACACATTTATTGAGATTTATGCAGTGGTACCTTGACTTGAGTTCAGTTCGTTCCGTCACCCTGTTCGCATCTCAATTTAATATATATATTTTTTTTCCATTGAAAACAATTAAAATGCCACCACATATAATTTTTTTATGATATTAAATGAGGAAACTAATTTCTCAATAACAAATACTGTGAAATAATTATAAAAAATAATTAAGGTCATTCTTCTACATTGTGTATTGAGACAGATTGAGTTTGAGACTTTTTCTCCCACATTTTTACTACTGGCTTTCCATTTTTTTTTCGCCACCTCACGTTTAACTAAACTTTCTTTTAATATACTTGTCCCGTCTACACTTTCGTTTCATTCTCAAAATTCGTAAAGATTTTCCTCTTGGGTTAAAGTTGTTCATTTCTACATTTTTACAGTTTCGTCTTTTACACGATTTAAAAAAAGTTTGCGAAATACATGAAGCACTAAGCAAAATCTATGTGTACATAGAATCAAATGTATAGGGCAAACTCTGATTATAAACCATGTGAACGGAAGAACGTATTGGTCGCTGGGGGGCGCTGTGACGTCATTTTCGGACCTGGAGCTCGCGTCTCAATTTTTACTGGTGTACAGCAAAAAAAAAAAAAAAATGACCGTCTGACTGCTCAGGTCCATGAACTTCATTGCCTGGTCATTCAAACCACTGCATAAATTGTCAAGAAAATATATGATCAACATTACACCAACTAATCCGATGTTTGTCTTATCTGTTCACACAGGTAAAAGAAGACTGGAAGTATGTGGCCATGGTAATAGACAGAATCTTCCTGTGGATGTTCATCATAGTCTGTTTGCTAGGCACAATTGGGCTTTTTCTCCCACCATGGCTTGCTGGAATGATCTAGAGAACAATGGACAATATATCCAACCAGTAACTCACAGACGACAAACCAGGGTATGAAGTGACCAATCAAGTGGTGTGGATTCTACTGCATGGGGGGGGAAAGCTGCATGTTTGATGTTGGAAATCCTGTGAGCTTGATTTAACTGTTTATAACTTAAAAAAAAGTCAAACTGGAAAAAAAAAACGAGACAAGTCGGATCAGGATGACACAACCACTTTGGACAAAAATGCTTTTGCTTTATTTCTGGAACTGTTTGTTAAAATGCCTCCTTTTTTTGTTTTTGCTTTTAGAAATGTAACAAATAATATTAACGCTTCACTCAACAAGTTACTGACATTTACTGACATATACAAAATGTATTTGTTTTTCGCTTCAATCAAGAAACGGAACTGAAAATGTAAAAACTGTAGCATCTATATAACAGTATTTCAAAATGTAGACAGCTTCATGTCAAACTGGTATTTGAATTGCCACTACCAAGCGTCCCATATACGCGAGTGTGATTGTCAAAAGTCTTCAGTCTGTATCTGTGAAAGCCTCCTCGGGTTTGGGTCTGGCCAGGTTTGAACGCACCCGGGCCTGGTCCACGGCATCTAACAGGTTCTTGGCATCCATGGCCAGAGTGTGGGCAGCAGCCAGCATCTGTTTCTTGCACTCTTCCTTCAGAGAGGTGATGGCGTTCTGCTGAGCCAGGCGCATCTTGTTGATGAGCTCAGCCAAGTCCTTATTCAACAACCTCTGTGTGCCTTCAATCTTCCAGAAGACAAACAAGATCAATATTGACATCTATTCGTGTTGGATCAACAGCCATGTCTGGAAACTGGAGATATTTGTAGGAGCGAAAGGAGAGGGAAACAGGATACCTCTGTCCTGCAGGACACGTGCAGGGTGGGCAGGATGTCATCCACGCTGTTTATCAGATCCCGTAATGAAAGTCCCACCGTCTGGACACATTCAAAATGGTCAACCAGTACAGCGCTAGAGTATTTTGAACACCAGATCATAGGTTCCATTCCCAAGCATGACATGGATGAATTGCAAAAACTGTCTTGTGATGAGACTGTGGTTCTAGAACGTTGAACACACTCACCTTGACGGGCGTGATGTACTCGGTGGATGGCAGCGTGTTTATGTCGTTTTTCAGCTGTACCACCACTTTCACCACATCCATGACACACTGGTACACACAATCCTCTGAGCGGTCCAGCTCCGCCGTAGGGGCCGGCTGGAGGAGAGGTGGAGCGGAATAAATCTCAAGTGGAATCGCTCAAAAAATGCTGAACATTATCTGTCATGCAAAGCAAGTGTAATATTAAATGGATATGCTGTACCTTCACTGAAACTCTGGGTGGTTTTGAAGGCGGATGCGGAAGTTCAACTTTAAAAGGAAGAAAAAAAGACTTACTTGTGCGTTTGTCGTGAGCTTGAATATTAGTGAAGAAATTGTATTTTCATGTGCAAATAGATGGGACACAAGTAAAATCTTTATTGAACCAACAATGGGGAATGTCAATTGTTAAAATGGCCACTAACACACAAAGTGAAATATATGTGTGAGTTTGTGTTTAGACAGTTTTATATATTTATAAAAAAATTATACATAAATAGTATATACAGTGTGTGTATAGTATACAGTATACTATTATAGATACTATAGAATTAGTATTTGGCGTTTTGATGCAAATACATGCACCCCCCGTTTTTTTTATGCATAAAATACAAATTCAATTAAGCATCTTGCAACTATCTTGAAATCCTGATTTTATTATATAATTATAAACCAATATTGTTTAAGAAAATTATTATTGAAGGCAAATACTGAAATGCTCACCATAACTAAGCGGTGGTTCAGGATCCTGACAATGTAAAACATAATAATCAGATATTAGTGCTTTACTTTCTGTGGGATTAATATTTTAACCAGATCTGGCAAGCACATACCTCGGGCACAGCAGAGCTTTCATTGACCATGGGATCCTAAGAAGAGCAGAAGAAAATGATAAGATAAAATAAGAAAGTCCTTTATTCGTACCACAATGGGGAAATTTCCTTGTTACAGCAGCACTAAGCTAAACACGAGCAGAATCAAAAAAAAATTTAATTAAAAGTTAAATAAGAATATAGAATATAGAGTATAAAAACATGATGAAAATTATACACACATGAAAAGCACTCGGATATTCCACGTGTGTATAATTTTCGTCATAATTTCAGTCATATTCAATATTCATCACTGACATCATATTCGTGATATTCAAGCATATTAAATAATACTGTTGAGCAAACTCTACAAAAAGTTTCTTCCATCCATCAAAGTTCATTTACCAGAAGTTTCTCCTCCTTCTTCAACCATTTTGTGTCCTCCTCCATCTGTTCTTTCTGCATCGTCATGGTATCTTGCATCCGTTCCTTCTCAGCCTGCCACAGCCGCTGGGCATCTTCCTTACTGGAGGGTCCAAAGGTAAAATCCCCCTCCTGCCCCAAACCCAAGACATTTTCTGAGACATACTCTATGCTAACACTCTTTAATAATTCTTCAATTCTTTTATATTTTAGATGATAGAAATAATAAGCTTTAATACCAAATTATCAGTACGGAAATTTAGGAACTACAGAATAATCCATCAACCAATTTCTAAACAGCTTTTTTCCATTTCTGGGTCACAGGGAGATGGAGATAATTCCCACAAGTCTGGGCCTGAAGGCTGGACACACATCCTGGATTAGTGGCCAACCAATCACAGATCGGAACACACACATAAACACTCCCACTTACACCTAAGGACAATTTTGCAAACTCCAAAATTGCCGCCATTAAAGAAAAAAACAAATTATAAATGTTAAAATCACATCAATGGCTCGATTTACCCCAAGACTAAGACGACGAGGAGAAGATTTGGGGATGGAAAGGGTGTTGGCGGAGTCGACCGGAGACTGGTAATCACACGGACTGGCAAGATCTGGTGAACTGGCACACAAAGCCTCATTAAGCTGAATAAGAGAGCAAGATAAAACATGTTAAAACATAAATGAATATGTTAATCCATGACAGTTTAGGCTCTGGATAACTACCTGAAGGTGTAAGCCGACGCCAAGTGTGTTCCCAAATCGCGCTGTGTTGACTCGTGACGGCTGGAGGGAAAACAAGACACACCACAGAGTTGCAGGAAGAATTGAACCGACGTTCAAACTCATTTTTCACAAATTCAACTTCAGCAATAGTTTGTAGCAGTAAATCCTAGATCAAAATCCATGGTGCGCTTTTCATTAAATGTGGCAGTTTAGGCATAAAACTCTAAAACTTTCTTAAATTGTGTCCTTCAGAGACGTCTGAAGGTCATCACTAATTAAAAGTCCTACTAATATTTGTGTATAGTCAAAATTCTTCTTCCACTTGGACAAAAATCAATAAATATTAATGTGAACATAAAATTAAACGAGCAGCCACATGTAATTCCCTCGCAGACCGAATATGGCCCACGGGCCGCAGGTTGGCCATCATTGATTTAGACAAAATCGCAATCTAGCATTTTCCTTATTACATCCCAATTTATTCAAATGGGAACTTTGATATTTTTTAACAAATCTGAAAAAAATCTGTGAGCTGACAATAAGGTGAAAGATAATAGGACCAAGCACGTAAACTCATTTTGCGTGAAGTTCTTCTAACCGTGATTCAATTCAATTAAATCAAGTGCTTTTCAATGTGGTCAAAGCAGTTCTTCAACTTGTTCATCTTGTAAAAAGCTTCAGACAAAATGACTGTAAAGTAAAGAGCAAGTATGAAATCTCCTTCCATCAACGTTCCAGACATCATAATGCTTGGAGACCTGTCTCCGAGATAAATCAGAAAACACAACAGACTAGTTGTTCCTTCTAATGTTCTGCTATTCAAACGTCTGAAATCGCTTGACAAAAATTCACTGATACCTTTGGAGGAGGTTCATTAAAAGTAAACTTGGGCTCCACAATCCGGACATTGCGGGCTTTGTCTCTTTCTCTCTCAACTTCCAGGTCTTTCTCCATTTGGTGAACATCACTGAAGAAAAGTGAGATTGAAATGACATTAATCAGCACATTCCGTTCAGAACAAATGATGCAAATATTGCGCCACCTGATGTTGCAGGCCAGCTCGGTGAAGGTGGGCCGCTCCCGGGGGTCGTAGCTCCAGCAGCGGGTCATGAGCGAGTACAGGGCGGGTGGGCACTGCTCGGGTTTGGGCAGCCGGTTGCCCTGTTCTAACTGGTTAATCACATCACGGTTGTCCAACCAATGAAAGGGCTGTTTACCGCGACACATAATCTCCCACACACACACCGCTACACAAGCAGAAACGGGGTTAAGCAGACAGGATCTGGGGTTTCATGGTTTTCTGTTGATGTTTGTTCAATATATTGCGTAAACTCACCGAACATCCACACGTCACTGGCTGCGGTGAAGCGTCTGAAGTTTATGGATTCCGGAGCCATCCACTTGATGGGCAAACGTGTAACAGATGCTGAGGACAACATTGGAGTCAAATAACAGTGGTACCTCGGCTTACAAATGATGAGTTACAAAGCACATCAGTGAGAAAATAATTGTCTCTCGCTACGAAATTGTTTCACGATATGATTGTTGTATGTTGTAGCGACGAGATTAAGAAAGTCTTTTTCTTACTGCTAGCATGCAGAAAGATGACACATGAGAGAGTCCAGGCGTGTGAAAAACTCAACCCGAAAGGTAAAAGAACCTTTTATTTTTTCCTCATTACAGAAGTTCTAAGAACAGTACTCATATATAAAAAAAAAATTTCTCATGTGCCAAAAGCCAAACAAAGAAACTGTTACTTAGCATGTTTTTTTTTTTTTTTAGGTTTATTACCAATATTATATCAATTGTAAAAACAATTGCTGAGGTTTTTGGCCTGGAAGGTGTCTCTACTTACAAAATTATCGTCTTACGATAATGTCTAACTTGGCACAAATTTTGTAAAGTGAAGTACTGAACGAGAAATGTGAAATCTGTGATAAGAACGAGAATGTATGAAAGACCTTTGTAGTATTCTTCCTCCTCTATATATCTGGAAAGGCCAAAGTCGCCCAGCTTCACACACTCGGGTGTAGCAACCAGCACGTTTCGCACAGCTATGTCTCTGTTGGTCAAATCAAGCATCAATGTATGATCTACTCAAGAGTTGAGGTTAAATATCAGAAGCTCACCGGTGGACCATGTTCACTCCCTGCAGGTACACCAGCGCTTTGCAGATCTGCAGGCTGAAGAGAACCAGCGTCACACTGGTCAAATTTGGATTTTTCGTAAAGTACTTCCCGAGCTGCAAATGCAAACAATTTTGCGTTTTTCAGGCAAGAATCAGGCACATTATTATACAAAAAAAGCATCTTGTGTGTCATCTCTGAGCATCATGGGCTCAATAGCAGAGGTCACAAACTGCCGATGTAAAGAAAAATAAAACAAATCAACATAAAATAACTTTTACTGTAGGGCTCCGATATTTGTTGAAATTGTGAATTGAAATGTTGGAAATAAATGTTAACACAAAGGTGCAAAACAAACTGATTTTTTTTTAATCAGACCAAGATTCGCGATTTGAAACACCAAGTTAAGCTGAACTGTTTGGTGGATCACAGTGAAACTACAGACACACTTGTGAAAAAGACAGATATTTGTTGTACACATTTAACTCAATACAGCCTTGTGGTCACTTTGAAGGTCTGTATGAGGGTATAGAAGAAATTTTAGGGCATTTTTAGAGTTTCTGTTTTAGTTACCGTAGAACTCTATTAGAAGTGGTGTTTTACTAGAGGTATTGTTTTCAACGTCATACAATGATGATTTGTCTCACACTTTCTGAATTTCACATGCAGCAATGGCATTGAGTATAAAGCAGCACGTGCAACAGTGCTCAATGGTGTTTCCATTTTATGACATGGTGTTAGATGCTCCTACACATTTTATTATTATTATTAAAATTCAACCTTCTGTGTTAGTACACAAGCACCAAAGAACAAAAGATGTCATATATACATTAAAATGATGCGTGTGTGTGTGTGTGTGTGTGTGTGTGTGTGTGTGTGTGTGTGTGTGTGTGTGTGTTTGAGGGGAGTATTTTGATGTTTGGTGTCAGGCGTAGGGAAAGTATAATTTTATATGCATGTCAATGATGGGACCATGATGATTTAAACACAATTATGTGTGTTTAGTTTTACATTTTTAGTTAAACGTAACAAAATACGTTAGGAGTGCAATTTAAAATGATATAAAATACATTGGGATTTTGTGCTCTTTTGTTCTTGAATGTTAAAATTACCATCTAATGAGAGGTCAGTTACTGTAATAGCCCCCGGCCAGTTTGAGATCCTGCCCGATAGAGAAACCATAGAGACACAGTGGCTTGTGTTGATTCACGCCGCACTGAACTTCCTGTGAGTTTGTAAACACTTTAATTATGACACTTTTACAGAGACCACTCATGTTAACACAGCCCATCTCTCGCTTTCCCTTAATTGACTCTGGGAGGATCAATCACAGCCGTAGCGGCAAATGGAATTACACTACAGACGGAAAGAGAATTTTATTGATTTAATTAAAAAAGTTACGTGAACCTTTCTCCCTTATATAGTGTAATATCTATATCACACCCTTCCCAAAGTAATCACTCACAGTGACACGTTTATTAGCCATGCAATTTTCCAAAAGCGTCCAGACCGCTGCTTACTGTACCTCTCCGTGCTGACACAGCTCCATCACGATCCAAACAGGGTCGTCCTCGATGACTCCCACCAGCCTCACGATGTGCGGATGGTCCAGGTTCTTCATTATAACTGCAAGTGTGAGGATGGGTTTGGTGAAGGGCCAAAGAAAAGGAATTTTATGAAACATATAAGTATTAAGTAATTGTAAGGTAAAGTATGGTAATTGTGCATTTAGAAGAAATAAAAATAGAATTAATATTATTTGAAAGCATGTTTGTGTAGGTAAAGAAATCAGATAGATTGGTTAATCATTAATTACTGAAAACATTTGTATTTTGTTTTCACAAATAAATTATATTATAAAGGAATTAAATAATTTGATTCATAATTATGTAATACATTTTCCTAATGTTTCTTTATGATACATTAACTATAAATAATATTGGGTTTTCAAACATATTCTTCACATAAATAATTATTTATCATTTCATAGATTTTCATACATTTTTTTATGATAAATGTATAATAATAATATTATAATTCAATTGCAAGTGATAATATAGTTTTTTTATATTAATTTTAGAAAAAGAAACAAAAAAAAAGATTTTTCCACAAACCTGCTTCACCCACAAACTTTTCTCTGACATCATGCGCACATTCTTTACACGTCTTTACTGCAACGCTGATTTTCTCTCCGTTCTGAAAGAAATTGTACATTTATAGGTAATATTAGTTCTGTAATGTGTACACACACACACTTTTAATTCAAAATTATTTACATTTTGTTTTTTTCTTCATTATACAGTATAATACATTATATTTCTTACACTACTTGAAAGTAATTATCTTGTAAGTATACGTATATTATATTCCACAATATAAAAAATAAAATATTCCATAAAAATTTCATCATCATTATGCCTAAAAACTTTCTTAAAAACACAAAAAACAGAAATGTAAAAGTAGACTGTGTGGTTTTAAAAACGTCATTAGGACAGACGAAACGTTATGAAAAAGTTCTGACCCTTTTCTGATAAACACCTTCATGAACCTCCCCAAAGAAGCCTTCACCCAGCATGCGCTTCAAGCTAATGTCTCTTCTGCAGAGTCCAACCTTTGCTGTTGACACAAGCCAAACCATGAGAAGCATAAGTGCAATAAAGATGAGTGCGTGATATTCCACCAACGCTGAAGACAAACGGCAATTCCGTTTCTTACCAGGAGGTGGCGGTTTTTCATCAGGGATTTCACAGTAAATATCTGAATCTGAAAGACACCGTGGAAAATTGTTGGAATGGCAAACATCAAGCTTGGTACTGATCATTATAAAAGTGAGTAAAGAGATAAACACCCACTGCTGTATCTGAAGGTTTCTGTCTGTTTTCTAAAGAAAGAAAAGACAGAAAAGGAAACAAATAATCATCCCAAAGTAAATGAAATACACACAATATGTACAATATGCACGGAATGTACAACACTTTGCATTTGACCCAAACACTCACTCACACACACACACACACACACACACACACACACACACACACACACACACACACACACACACAAACACACACACGGGAAAAGATCAGGTTCATTTCCCACTTCAGCTTTGACTCAGATTTGTAATTACTGTATCCGAAATAAATATGCAAGTAAAATGGTAGGTAATAAGGAGCAGTCGTCATGCTGCTGAGAGACAGACAGGAATGCCGATGAACTCACCCTGAGGGTATTTCAGGAAGAGAATTGCGCAACTGCACACCTAAGACAGAAAAGATAAAATTTACATTTTACACAAAAATTCCATTCGAGTCTTGGAAAATGATGATAAGAAATTCTAATCTGAGACACATTATAAGATGATAAGATGAAGAATGATTGCTTATGTGGAATAACAAATATCCGGCACCCACCCTGTGCTTTATTCTTATTCCGTCCCACTATCAACGATGAATCCGTGTTGATGATCAATCGACAATAGCCATCGATCAGGTCAGACATGTTTTCTGCAATTCCCAGAGAGGCCACACTTATCGACAGAGGCTAAAAATGGCAAAATAAAAGTCACGGTTAAGTGAAATTAACATGTACAAGTATTACAGTCTGGAACAGGCGTGGAAATTGTCTCACCTGTTTGGCGCCTTCGATTTCGATGAGTAACAATGTCTTGCCATCACTTTGAGTGTTGCACTTTATACTTCGGATCTGCTTGTAGTCGGCGAGACAGATGGCCTTGGAAAATATGCAACACGTATATTTAACTAACGGCTAAAAGTCGACATTAATTAATAATCGAATGCTCACAGTAGAGTCTGCTTTCGTGCGTTGGCGAATTCCTTTGGGACCGATGACTAAATCTACCGCCAAACTCCATCCTTGCTGCGTAGGATAAGAAGAATTTAGTCTTTGAAGGAACATTTGGCTTATTATAAACACGAGGTAATTTTATAGGATGTTGCCTACCACTAGTTCACAAGGATAAACTTCCTCGTCAAAGTTGGAGAATTCTCCAAAAGTCTCGAAGAACTTCAGCATGCACTCGTCCTCTTTGAGAACAGAATACTGTTGAAACGTCTGCTGAATCAGCTTCCTCAGTTGCTTAGGCTGGAAGAATTCAAATTACACGTTCTCATGACCAGATAAATGTATAGTTTATTAAATTGTATATTTTTTAAGTTTTTCTATGTTTTTAAAAAATAACCAACCTTCATGCTGTCTATTGTTCCTTTGGGAAAAAACAAATCCAGACCAACATCTTTCCTACAAATGGCAAAGAAAAATCCATTAAGCTCGGTAATCTAAACTGTAAGCATATGAAAACTCTGACAAAATAAAGAACTTTGTTCACTGAAAAATAAATTAACATATTATTCAAAACCAGGCGGCCAAAATTCAGTTTTTGTTTATTTAATATAATTTTGTAACAAAATATGAAAAAATGAATATTATTTCTGAAGAAAGTCCACAATTTGCCCTCTATTAAATCAGTTAAATCAAATAAAAAATAGTGCTTTAACTTAAATGTTAAAATTTAAACAATTATTGTTTACGCAAGGCAAGACAGCTGCATTCTGGGATTTGCAGTTTCCTCACTGGGCCACTGCTGTGTTTCTCTGAAATTCCAGCAACAATTGCATCATACAATATTCTTATGCTTCGTTGCCTGTGCAGCATTGTAGCGTGTTGTAGATGGTTGATACATGTTCTTTGTACCGTAATAATCGACCTGATGCACAAATAAGAGCAGGAAACTGTTGTTCTGATGAAACCGAGTTTGTTTCTGCTTTCACCTCCGTCACAGTGGCACACCGACAACATGTGCTTCTGTTTTTTATTATTTTTTAAGAGGAGTTTTGGTCCAAATGCACAAACATTTTAGGCTTATCAGGCTTATAAATAAATATTATATATATATATATATATATATATATATATATATATATATATTATAAAAAAGTTGTTTTGCAACTTTGTTCTTAGATTTAATTCAAGGAAGTGGCTGGTCTGATTAAATTGGAATCAAGTAAAGATCATGATTTGCATACAGAAAAGAGAATTCTATACTTACTCTAGCAAGTCAAAATTGGTCTTCTTCTCGAGTCCTTTTGCATTCATGTCTTTATAAAATCTCCTGAAAGCAGACCACACAAGCAATTTTTAGAGCATTGTTCCACCCTGAAAACATTTACCAGGAAATTCTAAACAACTATTTGTGTAAAGTACTTGAGTAAATGATCTTTGTTACTTTTCTTAAGTATTTTTGGGTACTTTGTAATTGCACTTAGTATCAAAACTATAAGAAACTACTCTCTACTTGACTACATTTTAGATTGAATATCTGTACTCTTTACTCCACTACATTTGAATGGAAACTTGATGTTACTAATTATATTGTTATGGTGCGCGACGAGTTTACATGGTTTTCCATTTAGATACAAAAATCCATATTTTTTTGTCAAAGAGACTTGAATTTGAAGACTTGACTCGAGTCTGAATTTCACCTGATCTCTAAACAACCCAGCTGAAGCGCCATTCCATCGCTGACTTTGTTAGCATGATACTGCATGTAATCGCTCCGCACCTACGGCGAGACAATCCGTTTTTACCAAACTGACAAGTAAACAACAAAGAGAAGATCAGAATGTTTTTAAGACCTGCTGGTAGAAGTACAAAAGAAAGGTTCTGTCTTCTTTCAATTTTTTCATATATTCGACAGGAATGTAACGAATTCTGAGGTCGTATCTGAAATGCAACACAGACTGAGCAAAAACCGGCTGTAGCGGTCTCGCAGAAAATGAGGTCAGAGTTTGAGTTTCTTCCCCACCTCCATTCCGCCTCAGCATGATGGCTCTCGTACCGCTGTTCCACCTCTCCCACAGTAAGGTCTGGGTGTAACCAGTGGAGCTCCTCGGATTTGAGATGTTTGAGTCTCAGTCCAAAGCAATATGGATTTTGTACGTTTGGGCCAAGCCGTCCACTGTTGAGAATTGACTGGATGATAGTCTGAAGGACAAGAAAAATGTTAAGAGACCACAGAGGTGTAAAGTACTTTGTTACTTTACAAATTTTTGGCTACAATTATTTTTGGCTACTTTGTACTTGTACTGAGTATCACAATTATAAGTAACAATAAATTGCTTATATTATATTTTAATGATATGCTTATATATCTAGCCGCAGGGGTAATCTAGCCGCAGGGGTTGCAAGCCAGTTACTTCTGTGCCGGTCCAAAGCCCGGATAAATAGAGAGGGTTGCGTCAGAAAGGACATCCGGCGTAAAATTAGTCAAACCTGAACCATGCGAGTCGTTGAAAGAAATTTCATACCGGATCGGTCGAGGCCCGGGTTAACAACGACCGCCACCGGTACTGTTGACTTACAGGGTGCCGGTGGAAATTGGGCTACTGTTGGTCAAAGTAGGAGAGGAGGCAGAAGGGTGCGTGAACAGAGAGAAGGAACGAGCACATCAGAGGAACAGCTCACGTTACTTGTGTTAGCAACAAAGTCAGAGAGGCCAGACTGAGATGGTTTGGACATGTGCAGAGGAGGGATAGTGAATATATTGGTAGAAGGATGTTGGAGATAGGAGCTGCCAGGGAAGAGGGCAAGAGGAAGACCAAGAAGAAGATATATGGATGTTGTAAGAGAGGACATGAGGTTGGCTGGGGTCAGAGTAGAAGATACTCAGGATAGAATGAGGTGGAAAGGGATGACTCGCTGTGGCGACCCCTGATAAGGGAAAAGCCGAAAGAGAAGTAAGTATAATTGCATAAAACAATATTCTATTTTAACATTTTCGCACAGCGGCTTTGGGACAGTTGTAACTGTGAAAAGCAAATTTTCAAATGCCGTGAACTTGAACTTGAACCTGAACCGTTACCGGTTACGTTGTGACTGTGCGTGACAAGTCTTCTTGGAGTTGGTGACTTGTTACTTAATGGAGCAATTTTTACAGTAATGTAGCCGTCTTTTTACTCAAGTACGGTTTTCAGGTACTCTTTACACCTCTGAGAGTCCAATAGCTGTTACAGATTTACAAACCATCCCAAGTACTGTACCTTGATTTGCCATGAGCTGTCGCATTTGACCAGTTTAAAGTTCCTGCTGAGGTTGTTGCTGCTGCTGAAGCAAACTTTGAGGATCTTCACAGGACCATCCACCGGACCCAACTCAGGGCTTTTGATGCCACCATCCCAGTCCTGGGCAGGAACCTTCCAGGAAAGGGTGCTTGTATCACCCGCCATGTCCAAGTAGTCTTCTGAAAGATTCTCTGTTATAGCATCTGGCAGAGTGGCCAGGCAACAGAAGATGAAGAAGAAAAACAGTCACTTCAGTGTTTACCCAGAATCTTGACAAAGCATGGCAGCATGTCAAGTGATGACATGATACATTCCACATAATAATTGGCACTTTTAACTGTATTTACCCCTAACTCCGAAACTGTTTTACAGTGAGTTCTTATATATGGAATTTGGGGCTCAAGAAACTTTATATCCCCATTGTCACTTATTTTATGGGCATTTTAGAGTTTGCCTGAATTTGCACCAGTCCATGTTTTTTGTCTAATCAAAACCAAACCAATTTTATATGAATCTGTAGAACTTGGGGAAAATTGGGGAAAAAACAATACGTGTAAAATTACAATGCATAAATAGTTTACACACACATGCTTCTAATAATGCTGCAAAAGTCTTGTACTAAATAAAAACATACGTTAACTCATAGCAATAAAAACAATAAGTTCTTAACTCAATGATAATGTGACCAGAGCTTTACACATTTTGCGACGGTTTAAGCCCAAGCAGGGAAATATATTTTTTTTTGCAGCAACTGTACAGTTTAAATGGAAAAACAAATCAGCATCATATAATCACATGGTGTAATGTTCAAAACACACACACACACACACACACACACACGCACACACACACACACACACACACACTAACATTGTTAAAGGTGTTTCTTTGAAAACTGAAAAAGCTCACCACTCTTCAGCACATTAAAATCTGTGCTGCTATTTGTACTAATTGGGAACAATATTGTAATAATATAATGCAATACTTATTGATTATTGAATGTATTCAATGAGTCTGTGACCAACATACGCATCAGGAAGGGTGTGACTGCTGAAGGCCAGATAATCTACACGACAAAACACAAAAAATCTGGTAGGGGGTTTTAACCCTTCTTGACCTTTGTGGAGAAGACCTGTGAGAAATATTGGAGTAAATGGACTTTGCTCTCATTTACTGTTCTTTTAGGCAAGGCTGAAGATCTTTGCTGCACATGTTCTTCATTAAAACACTCCTGAACTTTGATCTGGAATACTTTTCTGGATATAATATAAGCGTTCTAATACTTTGGCGAGCTATCAATTGCTAAGCAAAATTAAGGAAAGCAAATACAGTATTATATGTGTTTTCTTGCGTACAATGACAATAAAAGCATTCTTCTATATATATATATATATATATATATATATATATATATATAATAGCATTCTATTTACAGTATGAACTGAGAGTGAAACTCTGTGTCTGTCTGATTCATATAAAATTTTTTTTTTTTTTTTAAACTTGAGGTGATTCTGCCATGAAAATCCATCTACGCACTATGGTCGTGTTTGATTTCTCTTGGGTTTATTTAGAAATATTAAAAACAACACAAAAACCAACAGACAGAAACTAATCTGTCACATAGACATTACTTACGTTACTTTACTGTTCAATAAATGAAAAGGTTCACCTTTTGACTATACAGTATTATCTAGTTTTTTGATATGTATTTTGATCAATTCAACATTTTTTTTCCACACTCAGACTCATGGGGGAAAGTTAGGATGATTCTAACAACCCACAAACACCAGAGATATTGTTATGTCCACATTGCAGATGTATGTGTTGTTTGCTTTACTACAAGTCAGTATACGTTTACTATACAGTACTCAGTCTTAGCTGAAATAAAGATTGAAATTTGCGAGCTAAAATTATTGCAAAAATTAGTATGTTTTGCCCACTGATAATAATTTGTGAAAATGTATTGACATTGGATCAATAAACCACATTCCAAATGTGCGTGTTTACATTATGCGTTTCTGACGTACAGCACAATAAAATTTACAGTACAATAAAAAGCATTTGGAAATGCTTGGGAAAAGCAGCAGAGTAAATTATGCAAGTGTTTTAGTGTATTATAATTATGCAAACGTCCTTTTAGGGCCAGTGTTTCTGTTTTGCTTGCCAGAGGCCATACATTCCTAACAAATATGGCTGGAAGTCTTTTAACCCGTTCAAGCTTGACTGCCACCTACTTTTTTTTAGACAAAACTGAAATTGAGTCTATTGTGTGTGTGTGTGTGTGTGTGTGTGTGTGTGTGTGTGTGTGTGTGTGTGTGTGTGTGTGTGTGTGTGTGTGCGTGCGTGTGTAAGTGAGTCTGTGTGATACAATGGGTTCATATGTGACTGTGCTGTTTTGTAATCACCTAAAACAATGTGAAACACTTGCATTTCAAGCAAATTCAAATGACTAGTTCCCTTGTGTTCAAGCGGATAATCTGACTAGGATGACAAGTATGTGGGATTTGACCTGTGGGGGTTAAAGTTTTGGCAAATGAACACAACCTCAGCTACAGAGCTCCTATAAAAAGAGATTGTGCAACAACAACAGTTCTGTAAAATGTAATGTATGATTCATATATGAACTATATTTGATTGATATTCCTTTAAATTTAATGCATTTAGCAATTCTTTTTCAGAATTAATAAAATGAAAAAAAAACAGCTACAATTATTTCTGGCAAATAATTATAATATAGGTAACAATCAATTTACAGCAATAAATTGTTTTAAATAAGAAAATAAACAGTAAAAATGGTATTCTGGATAGCATAAAATCCTAATTTGTACAGAATACACAGAAAAAACACTGAAAAACACAGCTATGTTAATGGGAATGTTAACCAAAACCTCGAGAGACATGCAAATGTTTTTGAAGTCAAGAGTGTAGTAGTGAACAGTATTAAGGATACGTTTAATAACGGGGCGGGATGTAAAGATAATCTTCACGCGAACTATAATAAAAAAAAACGCAGGAATGCGCGTGCACGTAACAGTACCTGCGCAGACTTGCCTTTTTAACATACATGGAGCATTTATCTAAAAAATACGGCCTCAATAAGAATGTTTCACATGACAACCTGTGTCGAATAACAGGACAGATATGATATCTTAATTCAATTAAAAATTGCACGTAGTATGATTTTAATTGCAAAACAAAAGCTCGAGACATACCAAAACAGTTTGTTACCTAACGCAACAGTTATACTTAGCACATTAGCACACTGACCTTGCAAACTTTGCGTCTTCGGATATTTACTAGTTCCTTAAAGTTCCTCAGTCAAAGTCCAACTCGTAAGGTAGATGGGAGTGAATAAGCCACGCCCGCCGCTGTCTTTTTCTTAGTTCCGTGCACTTCCGCCCGTTACAGGTGATTGCGAATCAAAGTCGCTTTAACATTTACTTTTGCCACAAACCAAAATGATACGTTTGTATATGAAGATTATCTTTCTTCCTATAGATATCTATGTTTTCTCAATCTTTGGAACTTTACGATTTTGCAAATAAACGAGTGGGCATCAAAAATGAGACAACACTGACATCTTGTGGGAGAAGAAAGAACTACATTTCTCTCCGATTTAATATTAGACATTTAACATTTAATATTCCCACGCGTATAATTGCGTATACAGTTGTTTTTGTGACCTTAAAATAATTGCTTTGAATACATATCTCTGCCGAGAGATAACATAACTTTTTGTTGTTTTTTTATATTTATTAATACATTAATTAATTAATTTGTGAGTGTAATTAATGGCAAGTTTTGATGTTTTCGGGTTTTTTATATTTTATTTTAGTTTACGGTTTAGTTTAAATGCATTTTGGAAATGTGCTCATGACGTTATTATAAAGCAACGGAAGTGACGTTACAGACAGGCTTCAAAGGACTGACGGTGTGCGTGTAACCCAAGGTGCAAAGTTTGAACAGAATTTCTTAGATTTATTCATTTTTCATGGCAAGCGACCAGAGAAGTACAGTATTTTATGTTTAAGAATGGATTTACTTGTGTCGTCAGAATTTACTTGTGTCATTGAGTGTGATTTTACGTTATTTGTCGTGAAACCAATGTATGCGCGTGCATGTCTAGAAAAAATAACAATACATTTCACAAGGTGGCAGTATATATTTTTAAAAGCTTCTTTTAAAACGATACAAGTTAAAAAAAAAAAAAAAAAAAA
>CM051505.1:1992873-2009162 GCA_028031935.1 Paedocypris micromegethes
AAAAAAAAAAAAAAACCCAACAAATGGCAATATGGTTCATTTCCTGGTCACAGACGTTTTTTTCTGACAGCTTGATCCCTAAAGGATGAATGAACCATGCGTGAATGACTAGTGTAGACTCAAAGCTCCTATGGGCTACTTACACATATTTTGTACTCAATCAGACGAACACACGCATGTATAATGCCTTCAATTTACAGTGCATTCATAAAAATAACGTCCACATTTTTTGTATATTGTATTAATCAAACAAATTGCGACGTGTTTTAATTTTAATCACTATCTATTCCAGCACAGTGCCTACTTATTAAAATAAAAAGAGAAAGAAGAAAACATGGATAGTCGACAGCCATCATATTTTTATAATCTCTGCCAGAAGAAACTAGTTTTAATTGGTCAAGTAACGGCTTGCGTGTGACTCCTCGCCGGATCGCTGCTTATCAGCCTAAGCAAATACTCAAAGCCAAGACCCTTGCTGCTACTAAGTCATTATTATATTCCAGTGTTATTACAGTTTCAATTTTAACGTGGGCAAATACACATGGAGAAGCGCTAAATGTCAAGTGCGGTGGATAATTAAGAGCTCACATTTCAAAATTGTGATATGGGATGTAGAAAAAGCACCAATCCTCAGACAAACACAGCAACACTAATCCAGGCTAAACATCTCAGATTACACAATAGACTCATCCGGGTTAATCCATCAATCACAGTTTGAACACAATTAAAATTCAAATACAACTTAAAGTTCAATTGACAAAGACTTATAAGCAAATGATGTGTTGCCAACCAAAATTTTGCTATAGTTAGCATGTTGTTAACTAAAACAGTTTTAACCAAAGCAGTTCTAATATAAGTTTTTTTTTTCTTCTTAGACTTATCTGTGAATCATTGTTGAACATGAATAAGGCTCAACCGAAAAATAAAGTTTAATTTATAATGACTTTCATTGGAAAATAGATGTGTTTTTAACCGAAGTTTGCTAATGCTAGTATGTTGCTGGCCAAAGCTGTTCTGATGGCTGATGCTTGATTTTTGTTTGTTTTTTTTTTTGGTCCATAATCTGTTGAATCTATAATCTAATCTAGTGTTAAAAATAACAGACAGACTTGTTTTTTTTTTGTTCTGTGAGGACACCAAAGAGTTGTGGTTGTTGTTGCTCAACACATTTAAACTAATTTGGGAGTTGTTGCTTCGCTGCACAAAGAGAAAGAGAGCGAGAAAGCAACGGTCAGAGATGCAGTTAAACTTTAAGTGCAAGTGCAGTTCAGAAGTGAAGTTTTCAAACCAGTCACATCTGACAGACACAGACAGGTCCTCACTTGATTTTGAAGCAAGCCAAGCAGTGAAAACTCTTGCTCGAAAGATGGGGATTTTTAAAGACATGAAGCTGAGGAAACTAATGCTAACCCCAACAAGTCAATAAAACTGTTTTGTGTCTTCTCTTCTTATTGCTATATAGACTGTTTCGGCGTCCGTGGGACTTCTGGGACCGAACACTGGAGGCATCGCCTTAGGAGACACACACATACTCAGGGGAACTGGAATTCACCGGTGTGTATCAGCTTAAAATGCCTCTCCTTCCCACACATAAAAGCACAATTTTAGGTGCCTGGAGGCAGTTAACTGAGAATTAGCTATTATAAATGATAAATTAAAAAGAAAGCTATATGTTGCACTGGCTAAACTAAATAAAGTAAGATTTTGAGTTTAAGTACTTGTTTAATGAACTTGATAAATTCTTCACAAAGGCTCTCTTGGAAATGGATAAAATGTCCAATATTTCCATGATGTCTGTTGATGTCATGAATTAAAAAATAAAAAAAATATATATACCGTATACAGTAGTGTAGACTTTGTGTGTGTGTGTGTGTGTGTGTGTGTGTGTGAGAATGTAATTGCAATTGTAAATCGTGTCTGTAGAGCTGGACGATCCTGGATAAAATGAGAATCACATTGGTTTTTTTTTTGTTTAGAACAAAGATTACAATTCTTTAACGATTCTGGAATTTTAAATTTTAAATTTTATTTTAAATATTTACCCTGAACATTTACCCTGAACATCGAGGTTGTAAACAGAATAGAATTACATGTATTACTCTTTGCTTTAAATTTAAATAAATTCAAGGAAAAATAATGTAATGTAAAAGTAATGATACGTACCCACGCTGCTAGACACTTGGGCACAAAATGAGCTGCGCGCACACGAAAACTCGGTTGCTCGCGCAAAACTCTTTTTGTCACTAATTCGATCCCATAGAAACACTGGATTAGGAAGGAAGGAAAGTGAGGTGACGGCAATATGGCCACTAGGGACCATACTGAATTTGTGCTCTGCATTTAACCCATCCGTGAAAGTGCACATACACACAGTGAAGTGAACACACACAAACCCGGAGCAGTGGGCAGCCTAAGCCGTGGCGCCCAGGGAGCATGTGGGGTTGCAGAACCCGTAGTAGGGGGGATTCGAAACTGCAACCTTTCGGACACGAGTTTGGCTGAATCGTATAAATGCTGGATTAGGATCACAAGCGGGGTGGAATTGAGATCACGATCTTTTACCAATTAATTGTGCAGCTCTAGTGTCTGTGTGTCCCGTTCTGTGATTGGTCGGCCACCCATCGGGGGTGTGTCCCACCTTCAAGACCCAGAGCTGCTGGTATTGTCTTCAGGTCCCTCTGACCCAGAAGCTGAAAAGCAGTTCAGAAAATGGATGGATGGATGGACGATTGAATGTATATGTAATGTTTCAATGTTTAAAATGAAAATGTGAGTATATTTAATTATTATAAATTACAGCTAGGGGTGTTCCAGGGGATCCCAGCGACTTTCTGCACTTTTCAGCTTTTATCCCTGCAGGACAAACACAGAGAGGACTTGTGATTACCCCCCGCCCTCCACTGCAATTAAATGACATTAAAGTTTAAAGTGAATTGACGTTTTTAAAATTTAATGACCAAACACTATTGATTCGATGCTGTCCAGTCTGATGCCGTCATCCACAGATCCTGCGCTGACACTTTGATCCTGGTCAAACCCTCTGGGATTTGGGAATTGAAACATAATTTAGATGTATTTGGTGTCCTAAATTTTAATTGTTTTTAAATTGTTAATGGAAAAACAAATACGGGCTGTATGTTTTATTGTTTGCCCAAAATTATCATATGTAAATAAATACATATAAATAACATTTAATTATAAAGAAATGAACTTACCATGTACCTCGAAGTGCAATAATTAATAATAACATATACTGTATATCCACAAACAAAAAAAAAAGTATAAATGTTGTATATATGTACAGATGGTAGAATATGTTTACCTATAATTAATTTGTAATATGAACACAGAAATCAAACACAAGGTATATATTTATGCTGATTGATGTATATATGTTTATGATATTTTAAACAAATACTGTATTTATTTCTTCTCATTGTATATTAAGTTTAAGTGACTTCAAGTAATGGACAATAATTGTAGTGTTATACCAACACACACACACACATACGCACATCTAGGCTATTTTCTGTTGGCAAAAACAGTATAGAAGGTGGTCTCAAGTTTCCCAGACATTCATGGGCAATTAGTACATTTAGGCGACGGGTAAAGTTTTGAGAAAGTATAGTGAGCGCAGCGGAGCGTCTTTGAATATTGTTCATTTCCTGCTTCTCAGACTTTGCGTCGCACACACACGACTTCGTTTGACTTCTCAGACTTTCCGCTGTGAGCTGTTTTTTGCAAGATGTCATGTAAATCAGCATTATGGGCACACAAACATTTCACACGCACAAACATCGGCCGGAGCCGCTCAATATTTCCTTCCTAATGTACTTTCTCAGCACTTACTCAAGCTCCACTGTCAGCGTTGGTGTTAATGTGAATTCGCTCGCCTTCTTCTGCTGTCTTTGCATGTTAGTTATGACACCTAAGAAAATTGGAACCTTCTTACTGATGCATTTCTGTGGTTTAAAAGTGATAAAAATGACAACCGGCTGCCTTCTTTTCTTTTTTGGCCATGAAATGCTTCCTCGCCAAAACATCTGAGATCCGTGGCATCTCAGACTGGGACTGAGGTTAAAGAAGTTAGCTGTAGAAATGTCGCGGTGCGGTCGACACTACAAGCTGTTTCCTGGGTAACCAGTCGGCAGGCGTGATTTCATAAAGCAAGAAATAATAAAGCCACTGAAATGTTTTGACCTTTTTAATATGCTTTGGCAATATGTTTGCAGTAACAACCTTTAAAATAGTAACTCCAATATGTTGTTTACAGTTTGCATTGACATCAAATTCTGTCCTTTTGTCACGTGGACACAAAGTCTATATTTACACTATATACTGTATACTACACACACACACGCACACATGTGTACTTTATATATATATGTGTGTGTGTGTGTGTGTGTGTGTGTGTGTGTGTGTGTGTGTGTGTGCGTGTGTGTGCGCGTGTGTGCGCGTGTGTTTGTTTCTTGTTAAATAATGTCACTAAATTGCATTTTAATACTTATTTTTAAAACTTCTGTGTAGAGTTTTTCCTCTGTGTTTGCCTGGGTTTCCTCTGTGTCTCCCACATTTCCAAAACACTTTTTATTCTAAATTGCAATCTAAATCCAATTTAAATGGAAGTCGCCACGGACCACAGTTCCCATGTTCCTCTGGTTGTGTTTGTGTCTGTAATCACATCGGTTTCACCTGTTCCTCGTTTGTACTTTTATTAAAGTCTCACCTGTCTCTGTTCCTCTTCAGTCATTTTCGTTGCAACTTCCTCGTGTACCCGAGTTTTCTGTAAGTTATCGTCCTTGTGTTGTCATTAAATGTACGTTTGGTGTCACTAAGGTCCCTGGCTCTACTTCTCTTGCTTCCTGCTCTGCGAAGATCGTAACAGAGTGAGAGTGTGTGTGTCTGTGTATGCCACGTCGTGATTGGTTGACCTCCAGGCCTAAAATTGCAGGGACTGGTTGCAGGTCCTTGTGACCCAAAACTAGAAAAAGCACATCAGAAAGAAGGATGGATGGATAATCTTGTTAGATCTAAAACTTTCAAATATGAAATGTACAAATAATAGTCATATTAAGTGACATAAGTGATGAAAAATGAGCAAATTGCTGCAATCCTCCAAATTAGCAGCTTAGTAAGCGACACAACTGATCTGAGAGCCGGACCGCGAGGGGAAACAGGCGCCTAATGAGCCGTGGATGTGTATTTGCTTAGTTGTCCTTGTTTCCAGAGGATTCATCACTTCCCCAGAAACATATTGTGTCTGGCTGATGTTTGTAATTCATCACTGTGGACGGACTCGAAGTGAGTCACAGTGTCGTCAGAAGATTGTCTGTGTAAATGTGTTGATCTTTGAAATGTAGAGCAGGGGACCACGGCTCCTCATTAACTCCATGATGCTGTGAATATCAAGCTTGCGTCAGGATTGAAGGATAATATCGCAAGAAGCCATGCTGGTTCACACCAGTAAAAGATGTGTTCACCCATATGTTAGCATCATTTTGATTACCGTATTTACGCAAATATGAGCATCTTTTTTGCAATTTTAGAAGCTTAAAAATGTGTGTGTGTGGGGGGGCTTATATCCGCATATTGCAAATATAAACATACATATATTTCAAGTCAGGAGCAATCAAAATAAGTGGAAATACTTATGTCGTCTTTATGTATCCAAGAGCTTCTGCATTGTATCCTCTTTTCTTTTTTTTAAATAATGGTTCAGAGACAGACATTCCTATAGGATTGTATTGCCTCAATAACAGTACCATGGCGTGAAAACTCGGAAAAAGTCCATTAATGGACATAGCAAGTGGAGTCATTGCACCCACTACTGGAAATACACTTTACTTTTTCAAGTAAAACGAATAATTAGGTGAAATATGGGGAGGAGTCACAAGGTAGGCTAAGGTATTTAGTCTGAAATTATACGTTTTCTGGAAAATCAGAACACATTGTGGTCTGCATTTAACCCATCCAGTGAGGTGCCCAAGGACACTTGCAACCAGCTGTAGGGGGAATTCGAGCCTGCAATCTACAACAAGGGGTGTGTGTGCGCTTATATTTGCGTTAATACTATATGATTAAACAAGAAAACACCAAAAACAAGACATACAATTACTATTGAAGGCCAAAAAGTACTTTTCAAGGAAAAGAGGTGTTTGAAGAACGAAGTATAGACTTCCTTTCTCAATAAACATACATACATATACATATATACCGGTACATGTATATCTAAATGCACTTATCATTTTATTTTAAATTGTGTGATTCTATAATACTATAAAATTTGCCATAAAAATCTTAACTCATTAATCTAGTGTCCATACAAACCTGCCTCTTCAGTCTGAACTCTTTCAGTTTGGAACCTCTCACCATGAGGCGACCCACTGCTCCGCCGTGCTGTCCGAAGGCCACTTAGAAACTGATGCTCTCTCAAGGCCTTTTTGTATCGAGATTGCATGTTCTCCCCATATTTGTGAGTGTTTCTTCTACTGGAGTCCAATCCAGCGTGTGTATCTCGCCAGCTCCACGTGACCCGGAAATGGAGAAGTGATTAAATAAAATGAACAGATTATTTTTACACTACAAACACTAGCTGTCTAATGAGGTTTTACTTATTCCGCTTGAGGTTTCCTCACGTGTTCCGTCTGTGTTTGGCCAGATAAAGCTGACTCGAGGGATGCGTTGGTCTAATGGAGCTGAACAATGGAGTCACTCTTTCTGGATCCGGGTGAATGTCGCGCCTCTGATTAGTGAAGCTGGTAAACACAGAGAAATCCCTCTGTTAAGCTTCATCAATCAGCCTCACAAAATGAGGTGAGTGTCAGAAACAGCACAACTCTTGTAAACTCTCTGCACACATAAAAACTGTGGATTTGTGACCTTCCTTAAAGTGAAGTGGATTGTCTTTACCAGGAAACCAATACAGTATTTGATATCATTATCTAAAATATAGATTTAGCTTCAAATGCTTCAAAGTTATTCGTTTTTTTTTTCTTTCCTGCTTTTGAAATTCTTGATATACCAATATTGTTTTATCTCTACTGCTCCTTTGTTGTAATTTGCTGTGGACTTTGGATGCATTATAATATATCAAAGTACACTTTATTACTCAATTTATTTTTTTTTGCTCTCACAGTATTTGTATTAAGTAAAGTACTTGAGTAAATGGACTTACTTGGTTACTTTGCTTAAGTATGTTTTCTGCTACATTGTACTTGTTAAGAGTATCAAAATTATAAGCATCTTTTACTCTCAACTCTCACTAGATTTCTGAATATCTGTACATTTTACTCCACTACAATTGAATGAACACTTGCCGTTACTCGTTAGATCGTTAATTTCTTGGGAGGACGAGGCAATGTCGCCATCTGCAGTGTGCTGAAGGTACTGCATGCTAATCATCAGCTAAATCACGTGAATTAGAGGCGTGATATCAGCATATCAAGCAGCGCCAGCATGGACGATCATACATGGCTTTATTTGAATCAAATTTTTTCTTTTGCCAAAAACAGAATTGCAAGTGTCTAACAAGTTGCAGTGTCTGCTTTTTTTTACTGCGTATGACAAAAAAAACCCCACAAAATTCAGACAAAAGTATTTATTGTTCATTTAAAGTGAAATCTTCTGTAATTATTATATTATATGGATCTTCCATGACATTACATTTGCTAATTTTACTCAAGTTTGTTGTAATGGAGGAATTTTTACAGTAAGTATGGTTGTCTGGTACGTTTTACACCTCTGTATAGTTTCATGAGACGGTCACATTTTTGAATTACCCTGATTACTCGGGGAATCTGATTTCATAAATGAATCAGACTTCAATTGCGTATTCTACAATTTGCTGACACAAAACAATAATATCAAAAAACGGTTCAGTATTTAAAATGTTGGGTATTTTTGGTCACGACACAAGCCTTCTGACATTTCGACTTGATGCTGTAGTTACAACACTTCCCAGCAGAGGGTAACAAACTGATGAAAGTCAGATAAACTGAGACTTAATTCAGCCAATTTTATTCTGGTATTTCTTTTTTTATTTATTCAATATGGACATAACCAACACACTGGAGACACAGATGTACATTGCACATGCTAATATTGAACACCAGGCCATGTTTTTCGGTAGTTTACGGTCAGTGTGAAGAGATTTCCACAGTTCTTTTTTTCCACAGGGTCTTTTAAATGAGTACGTACCTGGATTGTTTAAGCAAGACTGACAGTGGTATAGATGGTCTGAGTTGTTCCTGATGCCTGAACATAATTGATCCAAATTTAAAATTCAAATACCGTAATTCAATAAATAAAACTCAAGCACGACATGCTGAACAGTGTTGTTTCTAACCTGATTTTCAAGACAATAGTTCTTGTCATCCAGTTGTAGAACAATATAAGTATAACAGTCAATAACGACATTCTTTGTGGAACTCTCTTGGGTCGAACTTCCAAAATGTGCTTGCGCAACAAAACACTGTTCTTACTGCAGGCGCATTCCTATATACGTTAGCATGCGCACGCGTACACACCACCGCACTCGCTCCCCTCATAAAGTGATTCCTCTTGACAGCTTCGCTTTCTGTGATGGAGAATCTGAGGTAGTTGGATTTGAACCTGGCACTTCTTTCTCTCAGCTCTCACACCACCTAGAGATGATTTCAGCAGAAACCGAGGTGCCTCACTTTGATGGATTTGCAAAAAAAATGCAGGAAAAGTGCAAAATTTTTGTCCCAGACTTACACGTATTCTCAGGTCTGTCCATCAGCTTGACTGCGTAGAGACGACAATTACTCAAGATGGTTTACCAGCTATTAATGGTTCTGAGGTACATATGCTTATTTTGAAACCCATGAACAGATGGCACAGTCTCAGACGTTTCCTATTGAAGTGTCGTTCCTAGCGCGGGAAAATGCATTTTTAGATTTTTTTTGGAACAAACTAAAGACACAAATACATTTTTGGCCTAGCTGTAAATAAAAAGGTCATTTATAATGACAATGGGTTTTTTTTTCTGTGCATGTGACCTTTACCTTGGACTTTATGAGTTAAAGAGTACCAGAAAACCATACTTGAGTAAAAGTATTACTGTAAAAATCACCAATTCCAGGAAGTCAAAGTCATAAAGTATCCACTTTTAAAAGTACTTTAGTATTTAGGCTCAAAAACCAACGCAAAGTCGCTATGCGGAATAATACACATTCCCTATTATAGAAATGAAATTTACCACCTCAATGTTTCGCAATGACAGAACAAAATTAAAAGCAGAACAAAAAGTCAGTCTCGGTCAAACTGAAATGTGCAAAATAATGTAACCGCAAATTCAAGTTAACGTGTTTTTACTCATTAATAACACCAAGTACATTCAGCACCCTGCAGATCAAGTCAAGTAGAGAGTAAAACTGGTTATATTTTCTTATATAAGCTTATATTTTCTCAGTACATGTACAAAGTAACCAAAATACTCAAGTAAAGTAACAAAGTACATTTACTCAAGTACATTACACCACTGGTTTCTCTGGGCTGAAGATAATGTCGACTGTGACGCATGCACTGCATAAAAATGTAAATGCTTACAGTAAAGCAGCTAAAGGGTTTATTATGGGGTATTCTTGCCCCGGGGGTCATACGGGTGGGACGGAATGAAAGCCGCCCGGAGGAAGAAAAATGAAACCAGCACAATCTCAACCCACATCTGCCAGTGTGTATCTGTATCTCACAATTTCTTATTCCCCCCAGGTCACCTCCAGCTTTCCTCCGTACCTCAGCACACCATAAAACAGAGAAGACATGCTTGAGTGGCTTCAGAAGATGAGGGTGGAATTCTTCCTCCTTCCTGCTTGTCACAAGTCAAGCTGCCGAAACTGTCCTCAAGAGCTCCCACATTTCCCTCCGGACATAATTAAGTCAATCTCTCAGGTAAAAAACAGTCAAGTGTTTTTAAACTAGTCAGACTCTCTTAGGAAACTGTTCCGGACGTTTACCTGCACTCAACACCCATAAACCGTTGATAAATATGAAACTTTGATGAAAAACGCCACCACATATTCCGCGCGTCCGATGCTAGCCTTAAGAAACCTTCAAATAGGTCATAATTTATGCATCAATGTCAGTTTACATTGGATGCTAATGCAGAATGTGTGTTTTATATCAGTACTAACAGAGGGCAGAACCCCTTTTAAAGAAGAAGCAAAAACACTCGCGTGTTTAATTCATGTGTTTTGTCTCGAGAGCAACGTGTTATATTGTGGAGATCACGATGCTTCCTAATGCTGTTCCTCTCGTCAATCCAGCGCTGAAAATATCACTCTTAGCCAGTCATCATAGCAGCAGAAAGCATTTATACAATCACTTCATTATTATACTTACCTGATTATGAATTAATTCACATTTTATTCATTCATACCTGAACTGTAAATTTGATGAACACACTGTGGCTTAATCGATGATGCAGAGCTAATACAGTTTGTGGCAAGACTGGACAATTTGGACAATTATATTTGATAATTACAATGATTATCTTTACAAATTTTCAGTTTAGAATTAGGAATTCTACACAAATTAGAAAATGTATAACCATTTTTAACCATTTTTGATATTTAATAAGAATGTATTTAAATAATAATATAATAATAACATATTTCAATATAAACAACACTTTTTTACAACTGGACAGTGGACACACAAATACATTTTAAATCCATCCATCCAACTGTTTTTCCATTTCCATTTCCAAACAAATCCTTTTCTTACCAACCAATCACAATGGCCTATTTTCCTGCATGTTTTTGGAATTTTATATATATATATATATTAGGGATGGGCAAAGATCAAAAGTCTTGATCTAGATTAATCTCACTATTCTCTAAGAATTTATCTGCATTAATCTATACTTAATATTTATTTTTTTTCATTTTCTTTTTTTTATTGGAATAAATGACGAACAAAATCTCGTATTTTTTGCAAAATGATTTATTTATTTTTTATTATTGTCAAACAGTCACTCCGTGGCCTTCCACCAGTCACTAAGGCAGACCAATCTGTTTACGTTTTCCGGTGACAAATTGGCTCTCCTTCTCTGAACAATATGGCCCGCCAGAGAAAAAAGTCTCTCGCACGGGACGTTGTGGCAGAGTTCCGAGGTACTTGCGGGCAACTTCGGCCACGCGACGAAATGCGGCCGCGTTTGAAAGCCACCATTTCAGAGGACACTGATCCAGATCAGCAGCAGGCTCTAGACGGTATCGCTCCAGAGTATTGTCCTCCGGGATGTCTTCTGACTCCGAGTCCGAGTCTGACCGTGTGAGCAGCAGGGCTAATTTGTGCCTGGACTCGGGGGACTTCTCCACGGGTGTTGGCGGAGCTGGTTCTTTCTCCTTCACTAGCTCTCTTAGCCTCGCCCACACTGGCTTCCTCTCGGCCCGACTCAGGCATCTTAGGTCTTTGAAACGTGGATCCAAAGCCGTCGCAACCTTGGGTGAATAAACGAGAAGTGAGAAAAGTACACATCTTCAATGGATGCACTGGTCCGTTTCTAAGAACCTTGAGCCACTCCAGGTTCAAGTTCTCAACCCGCTCGGTCAGGTCCTTGAGGAAGGCAGCTTTGAACCGACCGATGTAGGCGGGATCGTCGTCCGAGATTTCCATGGTGCGCTGAAGGTGGCACAGGGTGGGTAGTGCCACAGAGCAGGAGACGTACTTTTCTCCACCGAGGAGCTCAGTGACGTACCTAGAGGCAGACAGAAGCAGAGCCTTGGTTAACGACCCGCTGGTCCGCGTGGCTTTTACGCGGAGCATACCTGCAAGGCTCCAACACTGCTTCCAGCCTGGACAGTCTCTCGTAGTCGGCGCTCGTCGGGAGGGTCAGGCAGTGCTTCTGTTGAGAAGTGTTGCATGGAGCGCTTCCCTGTTACGGAGCACTCGCCTTATCATCTCTAGCGTCGAGTTCCACCGCGTTGCAACGTCTTGCACGAGGGACTCCTGGTCCTGCCCGAGCGAGGCTTGCTGGAGGTTCAGCTCATCCGAGTTGGCCGACTGTGCCTGAAATGTCCCACAACTTTACGGACTCTAGTCAGTGCAGCCTCGAATCCACCTTCCCGGAGGGCGATGACCACAGCCCTCTGCACGACGTGCGCAACGCAGGGGATGTGCTCGAAGGGCAGTAGCCTCCCCGCGGCTACCATACTCGGAGCGCTGTCCGTGCCAATGGTGCTGATTTTTTCAACGATCTCCCAGTCTTTGGCCACGTCCATGAACTGTTTGGCGCACGCTTCGGCAAAGTGACGCTCCTCGGTCTTCATCACGCCTAATGAACAGACAATCGGTGATAATGTCAAACTGGAGAAAAAAGAAAAAAAAAAAAAAAAAAAAAATTATTTTTTTTATTTTTTTATTTTTTATTTTTTTATTTAAACAACACTGAACCTGACTCACCTAATGTGAAAGAATGAAGTTCCCAGCCGGAGTCGATCAGGTGGGCAGTCACGCCGAGGTAGTTGTCGTTGCTTATGGAGGTCCAGTGGTCGCCGGAAAGCGCTACCCAACGACCCCCGCGAGCGTCGCGGCTTTGGTGACTCTCTCGGCCGCATGCTGGTCGTGAATTCTCCTCATGATGGTCCGCCTGGACGGTAGCTTGTAAGTGGGGTCGCCCGTGGCACCTGGACAAGACGCTGGAGGCAGCCGTCTTCCACCACGCTTATGGGCCGGCAGCTGGTGGATATCCACCGGGCCAAAAGCTCCGTTAGCTGGGCAGAAAGAGCTGCACTGACCGGCCTCGCTTGAGCGCACTCGGGGATTGTTCTCTGACGGCGGCGGCGAACACTAGTGCTTTGCCTCTCCTCGTCCGCTGGCGCAGTCTGGTGCTTGGCCCTCAGGTGGTATTTCAGACTGGTAGAGCTCCGGCAGTAAGCGAACTCCGAATCGCACAGAGTGCAAATTACCTTTCGCTTGTCGACGGTTCCGTCTGGAAGCAGCTTAAAGTTGAATTTTCCGTGGAGCAAAGAGGATTTTTTCGACGCCACCGCCATCCTGACTCGCACGGGCGTAAAATGACCTTTCGCTTGTCGATGGTTTTGTCTAAAAGCACCTTAAAGTTGCATTTTCCGTGGAGCAAACAGTGGACCGTCCTTTCTCCCACGCCACCTCCGTCTGACTGCAGTGTTTGCTCGGCGTGCTGATTTGCCTCGGCAGGTGATGGTCATTGGCTCTGGTCAATCATATGAGCAGGTAACAGGCTGGAAAGGGGCCAAGCTTGCTGGAGGATTCAGCTATGACTTGGCTGAACAGTGCCTGTATTGAGGGTAGATACCGGGAGTGCGGGGGTCTTATCGTGCGGTAAAAAATTAGCCGCGGTAACGCCGATACCGCTGATACCGGCCCAACCCTAATATATATATTTTATTATATATATATATATATATATATAAAGATATATATATATATATATATATATATATATATATATATATATATATATATAAACGTGTACATATATTTATAATAATATATTATATTTTATAATAATTGTATATATATTTATAAAATATAATTTTAATTTCATTGTATAATTTTTAAATTACACATTTACAAATATAACAATAATTATTTATATACATATTACATATATACATATATATATATTTGCAGACTTTGAATTTAGTTTCGACCGTGCTTAAAGAAAAGCTGTGTGTTTTCTGACAAGACGTGGCTTTTTATGATGAAATTTGTGAAACTGCCGTAACTTGTTGAAACACTGAAGGCAGAAGTCTGTTGGAAAACCTCATTGACAGAACAGAATACGAAGGTATAGAGAAAGTAATTCAAATAGAAATTGAAATGAAAATAAAAAGTGTGTCTTGATGCCCTCAGAGCCACAAAATTATTTATTATTTTAACTATGCATTATTGCATATAAAATATTAAATATGCGAAGTGGTTAGACAAGAAATTTACTAGCATTTTATATTGAGAATAATATTTTTATGAAAATTGAGATTCACATATGTAAGATATAAAATGTGGGCTTATATCATATTAATTATTTGCATTGTATAGACTTAAAACAAGTAAGAGCTGCTCCGCTACAGTCCAACTCAATACGGAGCATTAAAATCATTTTCAGATGCTGGTAAATCATGATGCAATGTAAGTGTAACATTAAACCTTCGGACATTTCCTCATGTGCACATGATGTCAAATAAACTAAACAAGGGAGAATTTTCTTTTGACACTGGCCTTGTTAAAGCTGTTTAACCTAACTACGTATTTGGTTGCTGCCATTCCTTCTACTAGAAGAAGACGATGTAATGGAAATGGAAAATACTGTAAGATTGTATGTGTTGCTGAGCAATTAGTGGGAATCAAATTTTACATTTAATCCATCAATGATTATGGATTATGGAAGTGTGGTAAACCTGGATTTGTATACTTCTGTCTGTAGAGGTTTGATCTTAAAGATGAGAAACAAACGTAATTGAGTTAATACTTTTGGAGATTTACATTAAGATTTGCGTTTAATGAAAAGCCAGAGTTTTTACACTGTAAATACTGAACAACTTAAGCATTAGAGCGTCAAAACAGATTTATTTCTTCTTTTTTTCTTTGTTTATACAAATTGTCTTTATTTGGCTTTTTCTTTCTCTTTGTTTTTTCTTTCGCTTTTGTCTTTAATCTTTCTTTTAATCTTTCTGCTATTTTCTCGTTCTTTCTCATATCTTTTCATCCTTTTCTTTGTTCATCAATATTTCCTTTTTTATTTTAGTTTATAATTTTTCATCCATTATAATTTTTTTCTCTTTTTTTAGTTCTTCTATTTTCCACTTTCTCTTTAACTTTTCTCAGTTATCTTTTTTTTATTTATATGATTTGTTCTCATTTCTTTCTATATTTCTCAATTTGATTTCTATTTTTTATTACAAAAGAATTAGAATGCACTAAAACAGTCCAAAAAAAAAAAAACACGTGTTTCAGGCTAATTGGAATTGGAAAATTGACCACATAGGTATGAGTGAGTGTGTGAATGTGTTTGTCTGTGTGTCCCGCTCTGCGAATGGTTGGCCACCAATCCAGAGTGTGTATCCCGCCTCCGGCCCTAAGACGCTGAGATAGGCTCCAGCTCCCCGCGACCCTGTAAAGGATGAAGCGGTAGAAGATGACTGATGACTGACTGACAGAATTAGAATGCAAAAATTGTATGAACTTCCTTGCTTCTTCACTTTTCTTTTTTCACTTCTCTTTTCCTCTTTCTCTCCTTATATCTTTTTTTAAAGTGTGGTCTTTCTTCAGAGAAGTGTGTCCAAACAACTACATTAACTCCTCTTTCTTTCTTTCATTTTGCTTCATTTTACTTAAACTAATGAAGCAGAGAGTCAAAAACAGCAAGATCTTTCTTTCTCCTCTTTTTGTTCTCATAATTTCACTTTCTTTTGTATACATTTCCATCTTCAATCTTTTTTTGTTTTCTTGCTTTCTCTATTTCAATCTCAGTCTTTTATTTCTTGCATTGAAATTCCTGAAGCAAAATGCTCAATCAGTAAAATCGTGCATGTACCGTACATTAAAACGATGAATAACGACACATACGTAAGCAGGAACAATTTCATAGTTTATTTTCACCCTCAGTGTATTACACTGTATATAACAAATTATTCATGCCAGTGTGGTAAAAATAAACACTTTTCCCCACCTCCCCAGAAACAGTATTGTACATTGATAAAAAGTCTCTTGTACAGTGGAAAAAGAGCTTAATAAACTCAGTGGTCACTGCTTCCAAAAGGGTAAGAGGAGCCTGGGCAGCACTTCAGCTTTGAGCCGAATCACGATGCGTCGCTACGATATTGTTTTGCTGACCGTTAAAGACATGCGGGACTGGTGGAGAGTAAAGAACACCCTTCTGTGCAACCCACCAGCTGTTAAACTAACCGCTTTGCTCGCACTAACTGCTACATATTTCATTCCTTAAATTGATCATTTAAATTTTAATTTACAAACTTGATTAGTTCGAACTTTGGTTGTAACTGTGGTATTACAGCAGTTAATTATATGTAGCGTAGCAGATGACCTCTGACCCACATCGGGCCCACCATCCACCCAAAGTGGTGCCGATGTGTCTGCTACCTGGCACTACTAGAAATTATTTTTTGTTTGATTCATTAAGACTTTATAATTCATGCCATTTTAGATGTGTTTTTTGTGTGTGGGTGTGTATGTATGTGTGTGTATATACAATATATACTATATAAACTATATGCTTACGGTAAGGATATTTTTAGTGTATATATATATATATATATATATAT